>JAFIDM010000003.1:67280307-67330003 GCA_023159025.1 Thereuonema tuberculata
TTGATGTAAAACTTAGATAAACGAATAAAAAAGCCTGCTAAATTTGGAGTATTTATAGATGTTGTCTAACAATTGTTCTACTGTTCGTTTTTGTTTACGAGAACCTTAACGCTTTTGCGCATGCGTCGGTTTCCTTCGATTTCATCAAAATAGGAGTGAGGAGAAATAGAGAGAAATAAAAAATTTTGTGAAGAATAAATCCAGAAATTTTCAATCGAATTCAAACGAAATAGAAAGCAAAGAATTGATAGAAAGATTCTAATCAGTAATCAGTAAGCATCCGAAAATATACATGGGTGCTACTAAAAAAAACAAAAAAAAAAACCAGGTCTTCGGAAAGTACCCATCTCAGCGTATCACCCCTCTGTGGAGTAGAATCGTCCGCGAGTAGCGGGTCTGGCTTTCGAAAACGAACAGTATTTGTAGAATCTCGATCTGTTATGGGTGTAAAGAGAAGGGATCAATAGTTATTGCCATTTCTCGAATTTTGATCCATGTTCATCGTTTAACGATTTTCAGCCAAATTAATGTCAGTAGCCATTATTTGTGGGATTTAAAGTGATTTAATTTTTATGCAAATATGTCTTTTCTTTGTTTAGAAAACACGAAGTTTTATATGATTCAAAACAGTCCCCAATAATTTGCAAACAGTTTTTACTAAAAGTATTTTTACATTGAGAACGAAGATTCAAAGAAAATCACAGTTTTCATATTAGAATTAAACTCAGCTAATTCATTCAAGAAGTTTAAAATGTTTGTTTTACGCTAATATTGTAAAAGCGATATTTTTGGTTCGATTTTAGAATGGCAAGGAATGGTCTTTCTCCAATTAAAAAGATATTTAATTAATTGCTTTTTTAATTAATGGGTCTCTGTTAATAAACCCATCCATTTTGGGAGATTAGCTTAGCTTTGAAACGATTTTTGGTCCAAGCCTTTGCTTAAGATTATCTTTAATATTCTGAAACTACTCTCATTATTGAGAAAGATGGATACAACAGTCCCACAAAATGGTGTGCTAAATGCGTTGTTGTTTGGGTAGGTTCTTTCAAGGTTATTGTTGTTTTTCACCTGTTCATGGGATCGTCCCATTATCAAGGAGGCGTGTCTCGCTTCCGTTGCTATGTAGCACCAAATCAAATTAAATCTTGGTTAGAAATATATTTATAAATATCTATAAATAAACCCTGGTGTTAAGTGGCATCTGAGAACAGCTGTTACACATTCCTAAGAAGTTTATTTCTCTATCAATTACTGAATAATTGCTTCAACGCAAAGTGATTGATTTTACTTGATTTTCTCAGAAATAAAAAAATGTAATTTTTTGAAATAAATTTTAAAATTAATTACTGTGAATACATTCATTTACATGTATTTTTGAGTCCCATCTGTTGTTATGCTCAAACAGATAGAGCTTAAGATTCTTAAATTTATCAGAAATGAAAACCATTATCAAAAGGGGGGGGGGAAACTGTACCGAACTTACCACTAGATTAAAAAAAAAAAAATCTCACCACTGTCATTCCGAAACAGTCGATGGCGGCATCATCTTTATTAGATGAGATCGAGAGATGTAAAAAAAAATCTATTCTTTAACATAAATGAATACAAAAGAACAACCATAATACTAGAATAATGAAAGTAATAAGACATACATTTATTATTTAAATATAAATTTTTCCTATGCAAACAATTCAAGACAAAAGTTAATCAAAATTATGTAAATGAATCAAACAGAAAAGAATTATACAGAATTACTGCATTTAAGAGAAGCGCGAAATTCCCAAAGTTTCCCTTCGATGCAGCATTCGATGACAAGGGATAGGAAATCATCCATGAGTATCCTCTCATTAAACGGGACACTTATTAATAGATGATGATCTGCAAAGTAGTATTTTTTTTTCTTTTATTCAATTGTTAATGTTTAAAAATGACTTGTTCTTAGTACTATTTCAGCAAATATACTTTTTAAAACATTTATTTTACTTTATTATATATTGATCTAAGTCTACAAAATCTTTTCCTCTGATGACGATGTAACTGCCTTAAACTAAGTCATGTTTTTCCCATAATAAGCAAACCATAATGAAGCAGTCGAGTGGAAGGTGATTTAAAGAAAAAAAGACAAATAAAAGATCGAATTTCTGAAATGTAAATTCTTTAACTATTGATCTTTATTAACTGTAGAATCTTCATTGATTAACAGAGACAGTAATAATTCATGAGAAACTATTGAGATGTTCTACGCACTTTCGTTCGCGGAAAGTTATTTATTAACTGTTTGAATCATTGTTTTCATTTCTTATCTTCATAAATTCTCCTTCTGAATGCAACAACGTAACTCCTAAGGCTGGTTTTTGATGATTTTTTTAAAGAAATCCACTGATATAATTCCATGTAGGTTAAAAACAATCACTTCTTTTGAAAACATGTTTACGATTGAAATGGAAACTTTTTATATAAAATGTTAAATGAAATTTTGTATGATGATGAATATATCATCTTTTCCTTGTTTAGTTCGGAGATAGTTTGATCATCTGCTTATTGAAATAACTTTTAGTGTTGGCAACTGTAATGAGAATGCTACTCAGTTGATAGATTTGCTTTACCTCTAATTTATTGAACATTAAATGAAACTGCTTCTGCAAAAACATTTAAATGCTGAATACATGAAAACAAAAAATAAATAAATAAAAAAAATAAATCTCAGCCAATATTTTGAATCAAACGAGAGAAGAAACAGTGACAGGTAACTGTATTTTAATCTAAGATAAAATTCGAATGGAATGTTGCGATTCATTAGTTTTTCGATAGCTTTGTAATCACAATTTTATTTTTGTAAACAAGTTGACGATTTCAGTCTGCCTGTGTTTGGGTTTTGCTTCTTTTATAGAAACGAAGCCTGGCTATATTTTTCGTTGGGGAAACCACCGGCTTCAAGGCCGTCAGATTACGAGCTCCTGTAATTACTGTGATTACCTAGGCGGCCATAATGACACAGGAAGTGGCTACCGACGCCGTCTCCGACTTGGCAGCTTCCGGTTAGCAAGTCACCGCTGCTCTCACCCCCGCAATGATGAATTTTTTTGTTGTTGTCCTTTTTTTTTTTTTTCCCCGAGTTCCTTTAATTTTCTACGGGACAAAGCAAAAACAGTTATCAATAAATTAAGTCTTCTTTAAACACGTGATTTATTTTCTTAACAAAACAATGAAGAAAAAAATTAATATTTACAAAATTAATTTCTTTTATTGAAAAAAATAGAAAGCAAATACAGATGAAAAAAATATGCTTTGGAAAATAATTTTGAAGTGGGTTTTTAAATCTGTTTTCTAAAGCATAGCTTCATTATTAGATTGTGTATAAAAAAATGAATGATATCTGTTCTTTTTTTTTGCCACAGATTAGTTGATGTAAAACAGTTGAATGATTACTAAGCTGTGCTTTTTATTGAAATACACTTATTGAAATACACTTATATTTTTATTAAAATAAAGTTTCTTTTTGAGAATTTTTAACTTCCTTTTCCGTGATAATTTTGATACGAAATAGTTTATTCGCTATCAAAAGAACTAAGTGATTCACTCATTTTCAAAAACTAATGTTTTGTAAAAGAAGTTTGACGAGAACAAACCCTCTGCTTGTAAGATGGACAGTTTTATCATCTTACAAGCTGTGTATCGTAAACAAATACATCGTAATATTGGAATTCCGCAGTACATTGGAATCCATTTTCTCCCAGTTCTTTGCTTCACGTAATATTAACAATAATCGGCAATTATTTTACTTTCTAAATGGCAGAGTTCGATCCCTTACAAAGTGGAAAAATATACTTAGAATTTAAATTTCGAAAATTGTTATTAGGTGTCCTTAAATACAGCATTCATAAATTGTTGAACTTGGTACAAAACATTTCAAAAGCAAAATTTGATTTTCCTTCTTACATTTAACAAATATAATTATGTAGAAGACCAGAAAACTGCCGGTATTTCTAACTTCCTATGATTATTTATACGTTGATTTTCTTTAGTATACTAGATTGGAGAAGAGTTAAAAAAGCAAAATTACTGAAGACTATTGTTTAGTCTTTTATTTTATTTCTTTCGAGAACGATGTATAAAGATAGGGACAGAATAGGAAATATATCATTGTTAAAGTTAACTTAAATCGACATTGTTATACTGCCCTTGGGCTGTGATCGTTCTAAGTGGGATGTAAGATGTCACACATCAATTACTGAGTTACATAAAGTAATAGGTTTCGAATGAAATCATCTACAGAAGTTCAAAGCCTTTTCCTTAAATAAAATTGATTATTAATTCATTCTATGTCGTACAAATTTACAATATTAAGCAAATATAAATGATAAAAATACTTCAGTCATCTTATCTATCTACTGATATCTAACTTATTATTTTAGTAGATGAATAGTACTTAAAATATGTATTTTATTCAATATAAAAGCTTGAGTACAACTGATTCAGATGAGAACTTGCATACTATATGTATATATTTCAAAGTGTGTTTGGTCATTTTTTTTAATTTATTTTTTGATTCCAACTAAACTGGAATCCCAAATGTTCAGCTGTCAAAACCCAAAAAATCAAAAGAAAACCGACAGAATTTATATTCTTGGAATTCTGGGAACCGCCAGCGAAATTCGATCAGTTTGAAAGTAGCTTTAGATTCTCCGAAGGCGAATTGGAGCCAGCGGTGTTTGAAAAGAGTTCCTTTAAAAATAGGACTTCAAAGAGTTTGAGACTGTATTGAGCTGTTCTAAGAAATAAAATAAAGGCCAAAGACATTCTTGTCTGTTTGAAAGAAAATTTGGAGACTTATTTATCTTCAACTAAAAATGATGTCTGTAAAAACAAAATGGAAATGGAACAGCTGATGTTCACCGATGAACAATTGATAAACCTAAGCTGTATGTTTGGCTCAGGGGATAGCCAAGGGAATCCACCGCAACGTTTTTCGTAATCTTGACATTGGACTCTGTCTTGAAAGAGATAGAATGTGTGTGTGTGTGGGGGGGGGGGGGGGGTTGCAGCATATGACCCGGAAATTGCAGTATTTTATTACCCGCGTCCTGTTCAGGTCTTTTTCACTGAGCCAGCGAAGTTTCACTAAACAGTTTTCAAAAAACTTTTTCTTTTTTGAATTTTCATCACCCTTTGTTGGACCGATTTTTCTTAATATTTCCTACAGTTCATACTTACGGGCCAACTTCACATCTGATTACGATTAGTTTTGGTTCTATTTTATTTTTTTCCTACCTCTTCCCTCAAAAAAATAAAATAAAAAGGTCCAAATGCAGTTAATGATTATTTCTTTTTTCATTTTTCATTAAAGAAAAGTATTCCTTGGATTACATTTTAGTGAAATTTTCAATTGTAAGGCACTGCCTTAATAATGACACAAGTAGTCGAATAAATAACGTTCCTATAATGAATTATTCTCTGAAATTTCACAAGACATACAGACTTCATGATATTGTATCTTTTGTTAACTGAAATGTCAAAATTCTACATATATTACGACTACTGATTTCCTGTTCGTGTTTCTAAACTGACGTCTCACCCCGAAACAAACCAGGATCTGTGTCCCCGCACCCACGCAAAAACTGCAGTGACACCGAGTCACTTTTCTTTTCCTTCTTTTTTTTTTTTTTTTTAATGCCGACAAATAAAAAAAAAAGAGACGGGTTCGTGAGATAATTATGAGACACTGGCTGAACCGATTCCCAGAATTGGGGACATTGATCTAAGTTGTCCAATTCCTTCCCCCCTGGCTCATTGCGATCGACAGGTTTTTAACCCTTTTCTGAAATTACGAACAACACATGTGTTGCTTAATTTGTTTCTTGCTTATTTTAAAGTGTTTCCCATTTCTCTTATTAAATGAAGTTAATTCGTATCAGACATTTCTCATATCAGTTTCACTCCGTATTCTCTCAAGTCATGCATTCTGTCGTACAATTTAGGCTAATACATTTTGTTTATTGTAAAATATGTTCATGCTCTTTTTTTTTTAGATACAACATTACTTATTTTGTGTTTTTAATTTATTTTTATTTTTGTTTCGTTTTTCATAATGGCAAACTTGTCATATTTTTCGATAATTCCGTTCCTCCAGTGATGTTGATTTGGCTTCATTTCATATGAAACAAAAATTGATTGGATTACTTTTTTCTTTTATCAAAGTGTTTTATCAGGAATATCGTAAAGTTTCTTTACTCCTTCTAAATTTGTGAATTTTCGTAAAAGTAATCCAAAAATTCGTTTGTTTTCCCAATTGCAGTCACCAGAAAGGTCTAATTCCTAATAATTTGGACCTATTTATTTTGGAGTTAAAAAGTAACTTAATATTTCCCTTTTAAATTAATTCCATCGAGAATTTATCTTTGATACCTTTTTCTGAGCCACTTTATAAAGTATAATGTTTTTTTTTTTTGTTTGTTTGTTTTTTTACTGTTCATTGTTATTATCGTTTTTATTGTTGTTATTATGATTTAACAAAGGTTTGATATTGTTCACAAAGGTTTGATATTGTTCAGTTGTTATATGTTTTATTTTGTTAAATTAAGAATAATTTAATTTCTTTTCATTTGTATTTTGTATAAGAACCGTGAGTAAGTTAAGACGAAATATCGGCATGAGATTTGGAATAAATTATTATTTCTTGTGTGTAATTTGAAGTTTATGATACAGAAGTATTTGTATAAATAATGTTTTGTTGCAGAATAGTTGTTCTTCTAGCTTCCAACTGTTTCAATCAAAATAAAATCGATATTAAAATATTGCTGATATAGTTTAGAATAGTTACATTGAAGCACTTGATGATCATCAAGTTGTTTAAAAAAAATTGATTTCTGATTTTTTTTCCCAACAAAATATTATTAATAAGTCAACGCCGTATTTTCCTGGAATTAATTTAAATATATAAAACTGACTGTTGTTTTCTGGCATGATAGTCTATTCTATTAATTCTACTTTTCATAATATATCGTGTATTATTTTTATTAGATGTATTTTGTCTTTTTCATTTCTCTATACAATTTATCGTCGCCATTTTTCTTTGACAAATAACCATCTTTCTGTCTTGTCTGGTTTCTCCCAATCCAAAATCTAATGCACATTGAAGCATGATTTACTTGCAAAAGCAGAGCATATTTCCCTGGCATCCCAGTCCCATTGGGGTTCGTTTTACGAGCACCCCGATTATAAATTAGGATGTTCATAACTTTTAATTTACAATCCCTGCAGAAGAGGGAGTACCAGGGTTCGATTGCTTTCGTTGTATTCATGGAAAAAAAGAAGAAGAAGAATGTTCTGAATATTGTTTTTAGCTTAAGAAAATATTTTCCTCTGTAAGACGATTCCCAATTGCAGATTCATATCCCATATTTATTGTTTCAAGATAATACTAAAAAGAGAGAGGCAGAGAGGTTTTTTTTTTCCTCCTCAAGAGTGGAATTAATTCGAATTTGATGGATATCTTCCATTTCATTGAATAGGTTTCATTTTTAGGCAAAAACAATAATAAAGTAATCAATTATATTTATTACCTTTAACTTCATGTATTATTTCAATAGAAATTTTATTATGTAATATTAATTGTCTCCTATTAATATCCTATGATTCGCGAAACTCCTTCAACATTTTATTAATTTTTATTTTCATGTCTATTGAGGTTATTCTCGCTATTTCATTTTTAAAAAAAGAAAGCGACCGACATCCAACCCTTTGAATGTAATGAAGACGTTATAAGGAGTTGTTGTTGTTGTTGTTTTTTTTCCTGCAAACCATCAAATGGGAAACATTGGTTTAAACAAATCCTTACATAGAAGAAATTAATTATGCACTAGTTGCGACCCGTGAAATATTCACGGAATTAAAACAAATTCCACAGTTTTGAAAAACACAAGATTGAAAAAGATGTTCTAAGCTCATTTTTTAAAAGCCATGACTTCCGCAACAGCCCACATATAATTTGAATGACTAAGCCATTTTTTTTAAAATAAAAGAAAATAAAAAATTGATTTACCAGTTTCAACAATAACAAAAACGAATGTCCAACAGCCAATACCAATAATCCTGTCTGGACAACAATGAGGGCACGTGCATCGTCATTGTATCCTACTTGTTGATTAGTGAGCGAGTGACTCCACAGCCAAATAGGTTATTTCAAATTACAAATTTACAAAACTACAAATCTACAAATTTACAAAGATCGTACAACTTTTGCCTATTAATAGGATGATTTCTTTATTAGACATTGCTCTTGTTTACTTCTAAGAAATACTTCGTTGTTTTTTTTTAGTTCTTTTTTGTCGGAGTTAAGGAAGAAAAAAATAAAAACATTAATTCCCAAATAAAAGTTGGGCTCTTTTTTTATTTTTTCCTTATGAGTTGTTTATTATTTCATCATTAATCGATGAATTATTTTGACTTGTAAAAAAAGAGGGAGCTTAAGAAAAAGTTTACAATTGACAGAAAACAATTAAACAATGAACTAATCTTACAATTCTACCATATATTGAACAGGTTGAGATAGTTTCATTAAATAACTCTACCATAATATTCAAAAAACATCTCCAACGCCAAATGTATAAAAAACATATATATTTATAAACGAATTTTCGGAAAAGTTTCTTCTTTCCTTTGTCAAGTTTTAAAATAACATAAACAATTTATAGATGTTAAATATCAAGCCACGCCACACATCCTGGACATTGTTACAAAACAACCATCAAAACAATACTCCTTTCATCTGCAAACTAACCTAAACTTTCCATTAGAACAAAATTACAACAATTTTATCCATTCTTTAAAAAAACAATTCTTCAAATTTGCAATTTTTGTGTTTCTTATTTCTACCTGTTTCTTAATAATTTCAGTATTTCGAGTTCTTATGAGGACTGGATTTTTCATCCTCAACGGCCTCGGAGGAATATGGACTTTAGTTAAATAACTATATCGTCAGTTGATGAAGAAAAAAAGCTTTAATAAATTCATAAAGCTATTTGTAGACAGTTGACTTACTGAATACATTCACAATTGTAATAACTTTTTGAAGCCCTCTGTAGAATGGTTACCGGGTTTCTTTCCCGGGAGTTAAAGGCGGGCGGGCGTTGGGCTGACCTCCCGACCTCAACCTAGTCCCGTTGGTCAAGTAACGCCGGGAGCCTTACCTCCCGCGAGCCCTTGGGCCTGCATAGGCCTGTCGTGGCATCCTTTAACTTTAACTAATAACTTTTTGAATGAAACAGTAACTTTCATTGTAGGCAGAGGTGATATTTTCATTCTTCTTAGGACTTCCACATTTTTCTTCATTATTTTTGTGTCCATAATCTTCAGGTGACTATTCATTTATGAAATCTCTTTATCTGATGATTATCGGTTATTGTTTCTTGGAATAACGAAGTTTTTACTATTCACAATTCCATCGCAACAATCTTGAGTGGTGGCGCAGCTTAGCCGCAGCTGCTTTTGCGCCATAAAACACCAACCAACCAATCAACCAATCTTGAGTGGATAGAATAAAGGTAAAACTAACAACAGTTAGTATCTTACTAGACTTCTTTACTTGTAAGAGAATCTTTGGTTTCATTCTTATATCTCAAAACCGAAGTTGTAAAGTAACCATTACGAAAGGATTATTATCACATATTGTTAAGTTATTGTTGTTGTTTTTTGTAAACTTTTATTCTAGCCATTCAAGTATACTTCGATAGATTTCTCAATAAGATCAAGTGCGATCCTGCCTTTTATTTTTTAATTTTGTCATTTATAATAAAGAATTAGATAATTGCTGTATAACTCTAAATCATCCTTAATAATTTGTAATATTAATATTACTATAGAAATATAATAATAGTCTGGTAAAATAGTATTGATAACTAATCAATAACTCATTCTTACCATCTAAGTTTTAACTTAAAAAGAAAATTGCAATTGACAGTTTAAGGTGACAGATAAATACAAGATTTATTAAAAATTCTGATTAAATAAGCATAAAACTCATTTTTAATCACTTGTGATTGAGGCGGGTGGGGGGGCTGAAGCGTATTTCGTCTGAACTGTTAGTGGGGAAATAAAATAAAAAAAGAATTACATGAACTTTTAATTTTTTGTTTACTTTCAAAAAATTAGATAATAATTAAAATGTATTCAATTGGAATTAATGAAAATATACTTTAAAAGAATTTATTCAACTGATTCTATTTTTAAATTTTAAAATAATTCTAGCAGTGAATTAGTCTTCTTCTCAAGTTCGTCGGATAAAATAATAGAAATCTATAATACAAATATATATGTGTATGTGTCTGTATTTATTTCGATATCTGGAATTTCATGTGTCTAAGTTATATATAAAATTTACAAGTTGTATATTGCAGACAAACATCTTGTCTATCATTAACAACTTTGGTGTTAGAAGAATTAGGAATATCTACTAAAAATTAGGTTATTTTTCCAGTGCAGTTTAGAAAACTGCAGAAAACGATTGTTTGACATAAATCATTTTTTTATTTCCAAAACTTTTTGTCACAGAAACTTAAGATAAGAAAAACTGCGATAGGAAACTGTGGTGTAATAAGTAACTAAAATCAAGCTTTCTTTTTCAGTATTCGTTTCCATAGAAAATATAATAATACAAAAACATGTAGAAGCATTGTTCTTCTTAACAAAACGAGGAGAGGAAAAAAAGTTTTTAAGTCTTTCTGTTTGTAGTTTTGCCAGGAAAGTGTCTCCACTTGGGTCCACTGTTTCCTTTCTTCTTTTACCCTGACTCCCCCCTCCACCACCGTTCAAAAAAAAAAAAATATCGAGGGGAAATTGAGGGCCATGTTTTTCTTCTTCTCTTTAGAATCCACCCCCACCAACACTTTCATTCCGTTTCGTCAAAGCAGAGCCATAACTTTGCTTCCAATGCGGATAGATTTGCCATTTGAAACCAAATAGGGTCATTTACCATTCACGTGCCAGTGAAGATGCCGCGTGCTTGTCATCTGCCTCCTGTATCCCCTCCTCTGCTGATCCCCAACACTGGTGCCCTTTTCGCAACCTTCAACCTTTTCTCGTATCTTGTAAGTCTATGTAAGAACAGCTTGGAGGGGAACCCAGTTAGGACACTTTCTTGTACACCAGCTGCAATATGCTCTCTTCAAGACTGGAAGCTGGACTTCAGAGTCGATGTTGTAAATAAACAAAAATCAAAAGTAGAGATAGTATATTAAAAGAGCAATTTCTCGAAATTGAAACTAAACTAAACGAAACTAAATAGACTTTGTAAAATTGTCAAAAATAATAAATGAAAATGTTTCTCAATTAATAGAAGTAAAAAAGAAATTCCCCAAAGTGCAATTTCTGACCAATAAATCTATATAACATATATTCTTTGTTACATTATTTTTTTATTTTTATCTTTTTTTACTTTGGGATGTTTTTTTAAATGCATTTAAAAAAATTAACAATTATTTGCTACCAATTACAAAAAAAAGTGTAATTTCCAAATATTTAAATTGAGTAACATACAAACAAAATTTTACAAAATCTAGTCATCACAATAAGCATGCTTTTAGTTACTTGATGAGTTTTCTTTTTATGATTTTTGCTGCCTTTTTTATCATTGATCGTTTTCCTTTAAAAATCCAAAGCCCCTTCTTAAAATAGAGTTTTAAGAAGTAGTAAAATATTGAGAAGAATAATCAATATCTTATTACGTAATTTCGAATGTTATTTTTGTATGTAGCCTATTTTGTTTATTCATTTACATTATTATCAACTATCATTCATTTATTTCTTAAAGAATTTCTTTCCACTTATGGATTAATTAGTTTACTTGAAATACCATAATATTGAACACTTCTTTATTTTTCCCCTCGTGCAGTTTTTGAGGTTTCAAGAATGACCATTGGTTACTGCTCTTTGTGGTTAATAGAAGCTATTTTGGAAGTGTTGGGAACGTTTCGAAGCCCACATTCAAAATACAGGATAGACTGATTAATAACCTTACATTATGAAATTAACTTGGCTGTCTTTTTACGTTGTTTGTCATTGAACAATCGTATAGAGACTGAATTTTACTTGATTTATGATTCAAGAAATAATGGCTTGAGCCAAAAAGTAAAAATCCTAACGCTTTCATTGTTGTCTCCTGGCAGGATGCTTCATTAACTAGAAACAGAAAATCAACTCCTACCATTGTAATTTTAATGTGTCCTTTCTATTGTTATGACTTTAAAAACTAAAGCTTTTTTTTAAAAAACTTCCTTCCTATTTTTGAACGATGAATTGGTTAAAGATTTTTAGCTTCAAGTAGCTTAATCTCTTGTTTCTGTTGTAATGTTTGACTTCCTGGCTTTGCATAATCTTTGCTTTTGGGTCATAAAAAAAAGCTTAACGAAATTATGTGTTTATTCATAAATTCTGAGGAGCGTTTGATAATTTTTGTTGGTGATATAATATTAGAATGGGAGAAAAATTCAAAAACTTACCCAGTCAGTACAGGTTTCCTTTGTGTAAAAATTACAATCTTATCCTTTAAAGTATTTACAATATAAATTGATTTGTCGAAGTCTGCCGTTTGTTATGTTAGTCAAACTTTGTCAAATATTTCTCACAAAAATACCTTAATATTTTCGTCTTTTTGATTTAAAGTAGAATCGAACGCCTGAATTTGAAAAGTTAAAAGTTTTGCTATTAACATTGTTTTTCTTAGTTTTCGATAATTTGAGTAGTACCAGAATATTTGTCTGCGTTTTTCTTTTTAATTATTAAGTTCTGCCAATTCTTTTTTTTTTTTTTTATGACATAATTTTTGACTTATTTTTAAGTGTATTTCCTATATATTTTGCTCTTCAGGAATTTGTTTTTGAAATCTTTCAGACTTCTCTTCAATCTTTCAACTTCAAAATAAAAAGCTTTAAAAAAGTGAATTGAACTAAAAATGAAAAGAAAGAAAGAAAATGGCATGTTTGAAAAAAAATAGAGAACTTTTTTTTTTATTGTCTTCTGATGGCTGAGAGACATCATTGCAAACGATTTTAGGCCATTCCCATGCAGACAAGACCACCCTCTCCCGTTTTCTCCCCCATGTAAATATATAGTTGGACCCCGATGTAACGGATGACCCTTTTAGCTCTACCCCTGCGCATTACGTTGAACCGGGAATAACCCATAGAAAAGCAAACTGTGATGCATAGATCTGACACCAGATTGGATGATGATCTCTGATAGAGAGAAAGAAGATAGAGGTAGAGAAGGGAGAAAGAAATGGAATTCATCTATGCAAGGTATGCATTTTCAGAAGTGTGTGGTTTTGGAAATTGCTTTCTGTACTAGCCAAATGGTCTCCCGAAATATTTCTTCAGCAACCCCTACAGTAAAATATGTCTTCTTTTTTTTTCCCCTTTCAATTTGAAGCCGATGGATACAGGAGCTAATGTTATGTCAGAGTAAAATATTACACTAATGGAAATTACAACAATAATAATAAATAAAAAGTAGAATTTTTTAGTGCTGTATTTCAAACATTACATTAAAGTGTGTTTTGTTTTTGAATTAAATAATAACCGAATAAAAGTATCACCTTATATATATTTATGTTAAATATTAAATATCTAAAATGTTCCTGTCCAACCAATTTTGTTGCCGATAGCATGAAAGTATTTAAATTTGGAATATAGCAATGTACGTTTGTACCTATACATTTCTACACATTATATCAGGGATAATGTACTACTAATATTAGAAAAAAAAAGCATAATTTTTTATTATTCAGAAGTCTCCGAGGATAATTGGTTGTATGCAACTGCCTGAAAATATTCTTTTTTTCCTTAGGAAAAGGTTTTGAGATAATTAATACTGAATTAAAAAGAGGAATCTTATGTAAGACATTTTCCTATTTGTCTCTTGAAATAAAAATTTAAAAAATATTATTTTTTGCTGCTGGTGTTAAATCTTAAGTGTATTTTTCTTTTCAGGCCCTGTACAATGTGTCTACAACAGCCACCCACAATCCAGACCACGTATTATGTGAATTGAAGAGAGCCATTGTAAGGATGGGCATTCCGTGCAAGCAGAAAGAGTAAGCAGACCTTTTTGTTTTTTCTTTTCAATTTTTTTATTTAAAGGTTGAATAATTAATTCTATTTCCAGTAGCTTCAAAACTGAAAACTATTAGTAGTCTATAAACAATATTGTTGGATTGTAATGTTTATTCCTCATGACATTGTTTACCAGGAGTAAGAAAAATTTCCTTAACTTATTTTATATCTCCATTTGTATCAAGAATGAGTTCATGAAAAGTAAGATTCCTTTGCAGAAATTTATTTGTTTTTGACGCTAACAAAGTGCTCTGAACAAACTTCATTTTCGCTTTCTATTTAATACATTAAGTAATATTTGTAAATGTTCTTTTTATTATTATTATCGTCAACCTTTTTAACCAATCCATTATTTCATTAAGTAATTTTTTTCTGAAGCTGCTTCTATTTTTAATGCAGATATAGAGAACTAGATTATTCATTTCAGCCACTGCAATATTTTTATCAAAATCACTTTAAAATAAGTAAGACTGTATATTCATTATACGTAGTTCGGAAGTTAGATATTTCATTTAGTCACCCTAGAAAGCTTTGATTCCTACACAAAGTATCTTAACAGTAACATATTTGCACGAAACTTTAACTAAACTCTTCAACAGAGAAATGTAGTGTATCATCATTGGATAAACTATAGAAGAGTTAGACCCAACAATTAAAATTATAATTAAAATGGCTTTTAAAATACGGATAGAAGCGATAAAATCTGTTTCATTTTCTATATTATAAAACAAATTTCTAAATATGAAGTTTAATGTTGATCAATACAATATTCGTTGAAGTTATTGAAGTGAGGCACTTATTTCATCTAAAACGCCGGAATCTTATGACCATTGAGTCAACTCTTGAATAGAAAGTTTTGTGTTGATCATTATTTAAAAGTACCTTAAAAAATAATGCGCAATTTTTTTGGTGGGGAGTGTTTATTATCCATAATGTTCATGGCCTATAGAAAGGAGCTACAAGTACGAAATCTAATGAGAATTCATTAACTCTTAATATGATGTAAAGTGGTTTATTATATTTTCATTCGTTGTGAAAATTTTAAATAAATCATTACTTAACATTGTTATACTAAGGAAAATATCGTATGGGTATTAAAATGGGTGCATTTATCTATTCTTGAAATCTGATATTGAAGTTCTGTATTGGCTGTATTGAAGTCACTACTATTTCTATTATTAAAAGTATTTTTTATATTTTTCCGAGAAGAGAAACTCATTCAGGTATCACGTCTCGTCTACAGTTGTAACTTTTAAACTAAAATAATTCAAGAAAAGAAAAAAAAAAAAAATTATTTTGACTTTCTTTCTTTGAAACAAAAAAAAGTTGAATTCGTTTTAAATTGGAAATGAGACACGATTGTTCTAACAATTTAAAGTTAACTAAGTTGTTAAATTGTGTCGTTTTCTAACATTCCGACCAGTATTGCTCGTTTCTATTTTTTTTTCTCTCCTCTGTTTCGGAAAATGGTAGCCCATTGCGTAGGCGGACACTGACTGAGAACTGGTTATTATCTCAGTCCCTAGTGGAGACTTGTTGAAATCGTGATCGTCCGAAAATGGACTCCCTTTTGATAGTGGCAACATCCTCTCCCTCCTGGTCTGTTATTAGGTCAGAACTCCCTCTCCTTACATCTAACTAGACTCCTTCTCGCTTTGAGATACTTGAAGGATATTCAGTGATATATAAGCTTATTCATATGTTATATAGGTAATCTTACAGTTACCAATTGATTAACACAGATCCAAAATGCTAAAAATTTTATTTTTTATTATTCTAAAATTGGTGTTTCCACAATCTTGGATTCATTCCAAATGAGAGGACTCTAATTAGTTTGATTTAATTCAAGCTATTATTTGATTATTATTTGATTTTGCGGAATTACGGTTGTCTTTAATGGAAGGTCACCAGTGGATAATTTATTTAAAAACTAGCTGGTACCGTCACTTCGCTTCGGAACCCTTGCTAAGTAGTGT
Organism: Thereuonema tuberculata; assembly: GCA_023159025.1. NCBI lineage: Eukaryota > Metazoa > Arthropoda > Chilopoda > Scutigeromorpha > Scutigeridae > Thereuonema > Thereuonema tuberculata. The sequence goes on from JAFIDM010000003.1 coordinate 67,296,392, forward strand.
AAAAAAAAAAACTTCATTTATTTAGCAAATTAATATCGGAAAATATAAGAGTTCGCAGCCCGAAATGGCTTTCTCCGAATAATTCAGATGTATTGCGGGTTGGCCGCCACACTTCATGGTCATTTTAATGCGAAAATATAAATTCTCTTTATTCCCTATCCCGTGGGAATTTCGAAAAATCCGGCCTTATTCCTTGTCTACATCATAAAGGGAACCTTTGTGCAAAATTTCAGCTTTCTAGGTCCAAGGGTTTGGGCTGGGCGTTGATGAGTCAGTGAATGAGTGAGTGAGTCAGGACTGTTCTTTTTATATAGAGAGATAAACTGTCAGTTGTCAAATTTCTGACACTATATATTTATAATTTCTTAAAATGTAGTTTATTAACCAAATGATAAAATTAATAGGTTTTTGGGTTTTTTTTTTTTTTTTTCTACAAATGTTTTCTATCATTTTATAAATTACTAAGCTTCTCTCTCTTTTTTTTTTAAATAGTTAGACAATAATTTTCCAAAGATAAGCAATATAAATTTATGATAAGGATTCTTTATAATATATTGCATTTTTGTTCGGAAATCGAATTTACTAGCGTATATGGGTTTTCGATGTAAATGAATTCCATATTTTCCCTAACACTTATATGCTATTCTATATTTAAGAATATGCGATTATGACTAAATCACATAAAATTATAGCTTATGAAGGAGAATCAACTTCTGTAGGTACGATTACTAAACTACTTAATATATGTTTCAGAACTCTGAAATTGTGCTGAGGGGTTTAAGAATTCGTGATGTAGGAAGAAATTTAAAAGGAAAAGTAATTAATCAATCAATATTTATTTTTTTTGAAAGCTTTTAATTTTGATAATTTTTTTAACGATTTCAGTGGATAGTGATCAATCAGCTTACTATAGAATAAATTATTAAAACCCTAAAAGCCAACAAAACAAAACCATTATCTATATATGACGACAAATTACAGAAACAGCGCATTGGGATTTGTATTTAAAAAGAGATCGGAAAATTAAAAAAACATGAAAAAAATGGACAGATACCAGTCGCTCCAAATAAAAAATTTTCTCTAAAGACGAATTCTTAAACCGGAATTAGTGGCGCTTGACTACGAGACAAATCCTTCGTGGGGAAACTAAACATAAAAGACGATTACTTACTAACTGGTTGAAATAAATATCTAGAGGAAATAAAATGGAAATTGAAACATACAGACAAAGTTATTCTTCCAAACTAAAACGACAAGAGAAATAAAATCACACTTACAAATGTTTTACTTTATATTTTAGAAAATACTGATTTCACTCAGTATCTGTGAAAAGTATTTTGTATTTTTCTTTTCCAATCCTGATTACTCTGAGTTAATAAAATTGTTCGAATAGTTTTACTTTGCTGTATTCTGAACAGATCCGCGAAAGCCTAGACACAGTAATGGTTTAAATGACAGGTGGTGAACTAATGGTAAGGCAGCAGCCGACGGTCTTTAATTCTACCCTTACATTGGACTAATGCACTTTTCTTTGCAACAAGGACTTAGAGAAAAAAAAATTACTCAGAAAGCAAGAAAATATATTATGTCATTGTCTTTAAATCCAACACTTACTTGTACCGGAATGTTTAATTTCATTTCAAATAAAAAGTTTTTTTCAAAAAAGTTGATCTCTCTTAAGTTTTCAAAAATTTACCAAACCAAAAACTGTTACTTCAATAACTCTTTTGTTGTATTATTGTAACAAAAAAAAGGTCTGTTTTTCTTTAGTGTTGATGTGGAGACAGGGAAGACAAAAGAATGTGAAGTTTAACCAAATTAATTGAAGAAGAAAGCTGGGATTTTTCTGAATCTGAATTGAAATTAATTTCTGATTCGAATTTTACACCATCTTAAATTTGTTGTTTACAATGGAAATGTTATCAAGATCTGTCATGGAATTTCCTACATTGTATCAAAGAATGAATAGATTCTATATCCCTCATTAATCACTAACCTACTGATTTAATTTCCATATAAATTTTAAATCATTAAAGTAAAATAGCTTTAATAACAAGTAAAATAGTTTTACCCATCTCTCATTGAAAACTTATTTTCTTAAGGAAAAATTTTCGTTTTTCTTTTTATTAAAAAAACACAAATGATTTGTCTTTTTGAAAGAATCTTTTCTTGATACTGATGTGGCTATGATATGTTCTTCAGATATAAGGTTGATGTTTTTTATTTTATTTCTTAGAAATTGAGAGGAGAAATAATTTTTAAAGTTTCTCGAAAAGGCAGTCTTAGATTTTAAGTCTAGGGACAAATTAAGTCTGTTTTAGGAATTAGCGAAACTTAAAATTGTGAAAACTGCTTTTCATTTCTAGCAGCACAAATTGCTATGCATTCATTAAAGTAAAATTTGATAAAAAAAAAAAACTTTGTTTACAAATTGTACTAAATATCACTGTTTTTCTTAACTTCTCTGCACGTTCTTTCTGAATGTAACGATTGGTGAAGAAAAAATTAAGACATTAAGAATGGACTACTATTTAAATATTAACCTCCCATTTTTTTTCTACTTTCCTTCTAAAGAAAGAAAAATCGAGATGGAAATAATTGTAATTACTTATGCAGTGGAACTCCGTAATATATGGATAAGGATAAGATGTTCTGAGAGGGGAGTTCCCAGTTTCTTCTAAACAAATTAAAATATTTTAACATTATTATTATTATTATTATTGTTGTTGTTGTTGTTGTTATTTACAAAGAATTACAATCATGTTATTCTTTGAGCAGATCGTGTAATGGTTCTCATATTCTCCGTCAGATGTCGTTATGCTTAGGTTGCTTTCTTCTCTGTTTTTCAGCATTTATTCATTATTCACACTTTATTAGCAACAATCTGCTAAGGATTGATTATTCGAAATAATAATAAATTCATAGAATTCTCGAACGAATTAAAAAAAAAAACAACCTAGATTTTGAAGCCGTGTGCTAAATGATGGACTGCTGAATCTTTGTAAAAGATATCCTTGAAGAAAAAAAGAAAATGAATCACTCCCACCTGAACCATGTTGTAACTCACAGACCAATTTTGACATTGAATTTAAAAAAATGAGACAATTAATGCTTATTTTTATTTTACTTTTTTTTCATATTTAATCATAATTTTTAAGCAAATCCGTTATTTTCCTTTAGCTTTTTAAGATATTCAATATAATTTTTGCTTAATTGATTTAGTAATTTCATTGGTTTCGTTATTTCTGAATTCGTTACAATATTTCTCGTGATTCAATTTAAGCCTAAAGGAACCATTTTAATGATACAAAAACTGTAATATTTTTCCTTGAGTTATTAATTTTAATTTCACATGTTAACCGAAGATCTCCGTTCGGAAATTAGTTGATAATTTATTAATGGATTTCAATTAACGTACTAATTAAGAACAAATTAGAATTAGAAAACATTAAACTAAAAAATTTTAGAATATAAACGTTTTAATTTACAATAATGTTTGAGAAAGATACCTAAAACTAGTCAGATGATGCCACTTTCTTTATAACTTAAGTTTTAGTGAGTTTTTTTCTTGGGGTTTTTAAAACCTTTGTATAATTTGAACACTTAAAACTTTTATCCTCTTAAATGTAATTTTAAGTCGAAACATTCGTCTACAACCGAAAGTTTTTAGAATTTATTATCCTAGAAAACTGAATCTTTCTGGATTTAGGCTATTAAAAAAGTAAAAATATTAACAATAATCCTTAAAGAGAAATGTAACTGCTACTATACTATATTCCTTGAAACTATAATGGGCATTATTCAGTGCGAGATATCTATTGATTTTGAAACAAATTGACCTATAGTTAAGAGCTTAGAGCCAATTACATGATTCCATGAAAGCGTCATTATCCCAATAGAACTCTCTGGAATGTTTAATGATAGACTCTGTCTGAACAACTATTTTAATCTGAGGCAATGTAACCAGCAATTTTTTTTTTCCTTTTTTTTAAAGAAACAATTCAGAAAGATAGAAACACGAATAATAAAAATACTTAATATTCATTTCCTTTGAAATGTCATTAAATTTTAACTATTTACATTTTACAAAAGGAACCAACTAAAAAAAAGATTTGAGGTTCAACTCAGTAATTTGTTACTGTACACCCACCCACCCCCCTACCCTCGTACTTTTGATTATTTTTTTTTCCTCCTCTCATTGCGTGGGCCTTTTATCTTCTATAATATCTTACATATTTCTTAAAGAGGTCTGTTACATTGAAGGCGAGCGATTTTTCTTCCCATAAAACAGCAATTTCTGTCGCACGTGCTCAGCCTCCAGTAAGAAAAAGGAATGGCGTTGTTCTTTTTTTTTTTGAACGGATCAAAAAGGAAACCTGTGAATTGAATGCGCAGCCACCAATGCAAATGGTAAGTGATGGGCTTCTTTGTAAGACGGATGTAGTTCTTGACACCAGCTATTCGTACTCATAATACATTAACACTCAACCAGCGAAAACAATCGGACTTCGCAGAAGAAGCTGATTTGCATCTCATTTTTATCTTTTGCACCGATTTTGAAACCACACTGAAGCATTTCGACCATATTTCTTTAAGGATTGTCTTTAAAATTGAACTCTGTCATTATTAGTAATTCTGATAAACAGTCAGTAACATTGAAGTCTTTTTGCTCCCAAAAATAAAAATAGTTAGAATAGTTCTTAAAACTTCTCTCGATATTAAAACAATTTAATTAATTTAAAATAAATTTATTTCTCAAATTTAAAATAAATTTATTTCTCAAATTTAAAATAAATTTATTTAGCTGAAGCTATGTAACATATGTAGAACGAAAGAAATAATTGAAATACATTTGAATAATTAAAAGCTTATAAAAAGAAATTAATACAAGATTGGGGTTGTTTTTTTTCTTTGTTGCTTAGTAAAGAAATAACCAGAAAATAGTACAGTCTCAAAGTAAATAAAAAAGTGTTTTGTTTTGTTTTTTCATCTGACTCCCCCTCACTCCTTAACTGTAAATACAAATTTATGAAAAATTACTTAACTAACAACAATAATTACTTAGATAATTACCAAGTAATTTTTTCTATCTAAAAATAATTTCAGAGAAAACTTTTGCGTTTTAAATTAACCTTTTTCTTTTATTCGTTTTTGATTTTTTTTTATAGTAATGTATTAAAATTTAACACATTGATTGTGATTACATTATTAAAATTTATTTCTTGTCCTTTTTTTAAAAAAAAATGTGGAACTATCCACCCTCTTTTTCCGAAAACCGCCGATCATCTGTTTATGTACCTCCGAGATTGCGCGTTTGATAACAGCTAAATAAAAAGAAGGATTTTAAATGTAACAAAAAATAAAAACTTTATTTTCTTCTTCAATTGTATTTATGTTTGTTTTAAGTGAGAAGAGAAATAAGTCCATTTGTTTTTATACAATGTAATGTTAAATAGTTTGTCTGTTAATTACGATATGTTTAAAACTATGAAAGTTACCACCATGAAACTCTCATTTCGATGAAATAACAGCCCTGATTTGAATCTGCTGCAAGGGACAAGGATAATTTTTGTTAAAAGAAAACAAAAAGTTTTTGGGTTTTTTTTTGTTTTTTTCCTGCACAGCAAATCGCGAATTTCTTTTGATAGCACTCGTAGATTTGTTAAACCCGATAATTTACTTCAAGCAATCAATCTATTTGAGATCCTATTAGAGTCTTCTGATGATCTTTAGATATAATGGCTAAAATTGTGTGTACTTCAATCTTTTAAATATTCAGATTATATTTTTTAAAATATCTTTTGTTACTTCTGTTTTCTTATCTGTTTTTTTTTTTCTTTGGTTTCAAGGCCGATTTCATAATGAGATCAATTTCATTTCTTTCCTCTGTAACGATTTCCCTGGAATTTGAAATTGCTGAACTTCTTTGGAAGTCTTGAAATTGCATCAGCAGATGTATGTTAAAAAAAATAAAAATCCTTTCACATTGTTGGTACTATAAGTAGTTTGCAATATCCGCAGACCAGTTTGCTGCAATTTTAAGATTTTTACATGGTTACCTGGAAATTCAGGATATCTTGTAAAATGCTTGGAATTCCTGTGACTGAGTCCGTGATTCAGGAAATAAATGCAACAGTATTTTTTATTTGTAAGGAAAATATTTCTATTAAAAGTTCATATGTTTTTGCTGAAATGACTCAGCATAACAATGTCTTGAATTTATTATAAAAAGAGAATAAATAAGAAACAGTAAATATTTAAAGTGTGGGAATTTCATGAAAAGCAATAACTCACATGTTGTAAATCTCCGAGTTAGAAGAAAGGTTTTTAGCTCCACTTTAAAATGGGATCCTTAGTTAGGCAATCGTCAATATCCAAGTGTTCCTTTGGATTTACAAGAATGGTGATCATTATTATTTGTCTTTGAATCGTCTTTTGTATGTTACGTCATTTATTTTAAAAATTTGAAGTAATTGCTTGTTTTTGTTTTTATTGCTGAATTTTGCATTTGCGTTAACAATGAACCAGTTTGTATCCATAATCAAAATTTCTAGTAAAGGGAAAATGTTTGCGAGAAGCTAAAACATTTGTCGAAATTATTTTTATGTAAATACTAGCTGTTCTTCGTACGGGTTACAAAAAAATAGATGTCCTGATGGGGATGAGAAGTAATTGTGAGATGACTTCGAAACTTTCCCAATTGGTTAAAAAAAAATCACGTGATAGGTACGAAGTAATGTGAAATTCGTATTTTGTAAGTCGAGATCCTCGATAAGAAATGAATATCCAGATCGGAGAATGTAAGACTTCCCACTCCTTTCTGCCTTTCTCCACACCCTATCACTTCAAACCTTTCCCAATTGGTAAAAAAAAAAAAATCACATGATCATTACAAATTAATGTTATATTATTTTGTAACACAAAACTCCATAGTAGTATCCTTCAACAAAGTTTGCTCACCCCCTCCCCAAGTTTTACACCTCTTAGGGCTCGATATCGAAAATTCGATCAAATAGTATCTTTTCGATTTTAACAAAGAACACTCATATCAAATTTCGTGTTTCCACCTCAAGCAGTTTCAGAGAAACGCATACCCTTCAAGAAAGTTTGGCCCCCTGTTTATACCCTAGGACCCAAAATCGCAAATTCGATCAAATAGCATCTTTTCGTTTTTGACAAAGAACACTCACGGGAAATTTCGTGTTTCCAACTTAAAGCGGTTTAGCAGTTATTATCATCACAGTGGGTGAAAGGGATGAAATCAGGGGAAGGGGGTGATACCTATCTTGATCTACGTTCCAAGGTAGCTTATATTTTCCGCAGGGTAGTAGAGTAGTGCTGTACTAGAGTGTAGTGAGTATTTACGCAAAATTTGCTTCATATCCGTCAAACAGTGTAAAATTGTATAGAGAACATGCGTACAAACTTTAACTTTCATATATATGTGGATAGATTGGAATAGATTTTTACGTTATCTGAATTCAATTTTCAAAACAAAGGCCTGTTTTTATATATATAAATGAGTAAATAAAATATCTATTTCTTTATTTTTTTATTTGCTGAATTATCCCTAATAACCAGACTAATAAATCCTGTGGAAAAGTTTCTAAAGAATTACTTTTCTAGGAAAGTTTCGAAAGAATATACTTTAAATTAAAATAGGATTCTAGGAGTTAAGGATATTAATCCTAACTCTGAATTGATAACAACCTTATTCTATTTCTATCTTTTTCTTTTCCCAGTTCCTTCTACAGATTTGAAAATGTTTTAGAAAGAAATTAAAAATAAAACATTGAAGTAGGTTCTATCTCAATGAGCAATTTACTGACATCAAAGTAAATAAATAAATAAATAATTGGCTCCCGTTCCCATTGCAGAATTTTAATTTTAATTTCGACTAACATCTAATTGATAATTCACCGTCTTTTCCCCTTCTGAGCTGTCAACGAATCGTTCAACGCTTTTCTATTACAAAGGTGAGGAAAGGGAGGCATTATTAAGGTTGGGGGATAAAATTGATCCATCAATTTTTGTGAAAGTTCAAGGAAACTATAAAAATCTTAATAATACCTCCTGTGCGGTTTCCTTTCCTGCTACGAAGGGAGATGTAAACAACGTTTTCTTTTTTCTTTTTTTTCTTCCTTCTTTTTGTTGTTGTTATCGTTTTCCATTTCCTAATTCTGCAATTTAAAAGAAACATATTATTTGCTACTCATTTTATCAGCCTACATGTTGTAATACTCTGTAGTTATGATTCCACTATGTAAGTCAAATAATTATCAAATAATATGTCGTAATATAATGGTAACTAATACATGTAATATTCAAATTCCTTTCAAACGATTTTGCAATACTTTTCTTTTTTTAAGTTTGAAGCTTTCTTAATGTTAGATCTAGTCAGTGTTTTTCATTTTGATGTAATTTTTGTATCATGTTGTTACAGGTTAAATGACGGAAAGTGGATGGAAACTTAATATTCGCAGCTCGGTGCGAAATTAAGTTTATTAATCAAAATAATCACCGCCAGCAATAAACGCTTTTGTCTACGAGAAAAAGTTTGTAAGTGAAAGAAAAAAATCGAGATAGTACGCGGTAAACTTTTGGAATATGTCAGCTGATAGTTGATATTTCTACCCGTTAGGAAGGTGCCTGAAGAAGTCCATAGGGGAAAGATCTGGGAAAGGCTGTAAAGTATTGTAACTCAACTTCTGAATCGTTTGGTGGGATCTTGCGTTATCGTGGAGAAATATGTTTTGTTGACAATTTTCCATATATACTTGACAAGTTTGTGACAATGCCTGTCAACCTTTATTGTTTGATCCTGCTGCAAGATCAGAGAAGTAGAATCACACCAGCTGCGAACCACCAAACACTGACCATCGTCTTACAAGGATGGGCTTCGGGGAGTGTATTCGGGATCTCATTGTGATCAAGGCATTGCTCCGAACAGTATGCATTTTTCATCATATGCGACGATATACTTCAAAATGTACTTCAACCATTTTGTTTGGTTGCAGAGATGATCATACATCCACACATCGTGTTTTGTGCTATTCTGTGTATCATATGGCACCCATTTATCCACCTTTTTCACTCTGTCTATAGCGAAACTCGAGAAACTGTTGCATAGTGCATTTCCGTTTCTCGGCAAATTCTCGAACTGGTTGACGAGTGTCGGATTCGATCAAATCCTCCAGCTTAGCATCATTGATAGCTCCTCCTTCATTTGCGAAGCTTACATCGCCGGATTGGAATTTCGCAAACTAACTGTGTCTTCCCCAAATGCTGTATTGATGTTGAGAGCTGCCTCTATTCACGGTATCCCAGTTTAAAGTCATCGAGGAAAAGCCTAATGGTCCATGATTTCCATGGACCACACTTCTTGGGCAATCAGGCGCCTCGAACCCTGATTACTCACTTAAATGCGGCATATTGGCAGCCTTAAATTTGCATATTACAAACGCCATCAGACGACGTTTTAATCCTTCAAAAATACGTGCCAATTATAAGAGGTTATAAAACCGACATTTCATCTGCAACAACCCCAATTGGTAAATGATGGCCAGATCAGTCTTTGTTAGTAAAATCTGGAGATACGCGTAGATATATACCCGGATAAGTTCTTTCTAAGAAGCAAGATTTACTTTACAAAATCCTGAATTATTATGTTATTTGATGAGCTTCTGCTGATTATGATATATTGCTAATCAAAGAACTTCAATAAAGTGTAAAATTACAGGATTTTTAGATGAAAACGAATCAGCTTTTATAGTAAAATTGAAAAACAGAAAACATTCAGTTAAAGAAAGAATAATAGTTTCGTGTGAAAAAACAAAGGTTTTCTGATGGGGTCAAAATGCCCTGAAATATCTGTTTCTTAATTTCGCAATCAATTAATTTTGATAGGCTACTACTTTTAATGTAATGATCGCGTTATTTTATCAACAAAAACTAAAATATTTTCCTTAATTATTTCTTTCCCTTTAAAATTTAAATTCGAAACTAAACGTTTATTTCTGAGTATTATCAGAAATAAATTCTTGATAAATTAGGTTTTGAAATAAGAGACAGATTATACAAAACTCACATTGACGTAATTAAATCAAATTTAATCAAATAAAACTCCTTTATTCGACTCCTACGTCTCGGACAATTTTTAATTCGGACATTTTGTTTAATTTTGATGATGATGCTTCCTGCAGTGGGTGATGTAAGAAGCACGAAGCAGGATTTGTTTGTTTAATTTTTAGTTGTTTTTGAGAAAGAGTAAGCTAAGGAGAGCGGATTAGGCCTCGGAAATATTCCTAGAAGATGTAGAAGAAATATTGTGTAGAAGGCGTAGGAGTGGAATAAAGGAGTTTTATTTGATTATAAGAGATAGATTCTTTTCAAAAAAATTTCTCACGAAAAATTTGTTTTTAAATAACTCTGTCAGGAAAACCTATGATTAAAGAGTCCAGAGGCTTCATCGTAGTCTTAAATATTTTATAATGGTGATTTTAATTAATGACATTGCTTTTCTTTCACTTTACAATTATTTAACGTGCGTTGATTAATTCAAAATGATTAAAATTTAGCCAAACGCACAAATATTTTTAAAAAGTTTTTAAAAAATACAAGGATAAAAGAAACACAACGTTTCTTTCACCAACCATAGTAAGATGGTATGTTATCGAGGATTTAGTTTTGAGGTACTACTATGTAAATAGATGAAGTATTTGCTGTACCCAAATACTAAAAAACAACAACTGCTCCATGAATGGGCTCAACCTAATTTATATAAAACTTAAGTCCGAGTGTTGAAGGGTTTCCTTATTTTGGTCAGAGATGTTCTTGCTCTGTGATGCTACTCGATGAGCAGTTATTACTTGAGTCCAAGTTGTAAACAGGCCAGTAAAACAACTCGAAAAATATAATAAGCGGTCGGGGGATGTGCAGAGGCGGTAGCCCGCTGAGAAGCCCCTTGATGAATGACTCTGTTTATCTTGGCAGATCCTTGAATATCACGTCGTTTCTCTGTTCTGGCGTCGCAAGAATTGCTTCATCCTCTTCCATCTCATCAATTCTCCATCCCTTCTTCGATTTAGATTTGTATTCTAAAGTGATTCTGTGAAGTGACAATTCAGCCAATATCTAGTAAGAATCTAGTATTGAGATATTTCTCTGGATCATGACATGTTTCAAATTAGAATAGGTAGCTCTAAATCTGGTCTTTGATTTTTTTCAACTAACTCTGATTTCAAGGGATTTTCGGGTTTTAAATGACCGTATAGTTATTACATTTCGGATCATCTTACAAAAGATATTCAAATTTAACCTAGATTTCAGTTATCCTACAAAAGCTGTATCAGTACAAACGTCTAAATACTGATATGTATGAGCCGTTTATTTTAAAAGTGACCTAAGTCCATTTTTCAATTTTTTTTTTTTTTTTTTTTTTTTTTTTTATTATTATTGTTAACTATAGTAACGTGTGCAAATTCCACGTTAGCAGTCATAGACCACATGTTGCGATTGGGTATATTCAGATTAAAAGATAATTTTGGACATAAGTCACTGCAGTAACTTCAATACTGAAAAATACTACTTTGAAAGTGGCTTAAGTCCAATCCATTATTCATAATATCCGAAAGTGCGGATTCCCAAATGTTCGGGAGCAGTGACGAAGGTAATTTTAATTAATTAGTATTATTTACAAAGTTAACCTCACTTTTTGAACAGTTTCTCGAGTTGCATAAATAGTATTGTTCTTCTATTAGGAACAAGAATTAGTATTGTTCTCCCGCATACACAAAATGTAGATGAGCAGTAAATTGTTATATAATTTATATAGTTAAAAGATTACCTTCATTGCATAAATTGTATTTTTGAAGTATTATAAATAAATAAATTGAATTTTGTTTTTTCAATTTGAAGCTTGCGTCGAATGGACTTGGGCGTTTCCAAATTTTATAAAAACTTATTCGTTAATTCTGAAAATGGCCTAACTCCATTTGCGGTAAAAAAACACATATTATTCACATAATAATTGCTATTATTTTAATAGGAATTGTAAATTTAACTCTCTTAGATGCACTTAAGCAGTGTGGCACATTGGTATCCTATGCATATATTTTAATTTTATTGAAACTCTTATGGCTGAGTGCACCAAACTTCGATTAACTTTGATGGTTGCATTGTGGACGTAGGTAAAATTAGTGGGGGGTGCTGCTCCAGAAAAATTGTAGCCTTTGTTTTAAAATTGTGTGAAAGGAAACAAACATGTACAAAAAGAAATTTATCAAGTTTCTGAATAAATTTTCTTTTTATACATGTTTGTTTCCTTTCACACAATTTTAAAACAAAGGCTAAACTTTTTCTTGGGCATCACCACTAATTTTAGCTACATCCACAATGCAGCCATCAAAGTTAATTGAAGCTTGGTGCACTCGGCCATTAAACTCTTAAATATCGCAAACTTTTAAATATCTCAATTTAAATTTAAAACATAAATGGACTTAGGTCACTTTCAAAATAAAAGGCTCATATACGTAAACTTCACAATTCAGATTCCTCCTCTTATACCTAATCAGTGCAGTGCCTATGTTTCATAGCCCACAACCAGGCAGTCCAAATCGTTTTGCGCAGTATATTATTAATGACTATCTTACAAATAAAGGTCATTCCGTCTAAGTTACTACAATCTCAGTTCTGTTATACTCAAGGGGTTATTGATTGGTCAAACCGTTCACAAGACAAGACAGCATAGTGTAATTCAGTCGATGTAGAAAAATTGATTGTCTTTTTTAAGGATAAATCACCCGAACAATTGAACTGATTCAATGTCAGCAAACATGATGGAGTTAATATAGGAATAGAACATTGGTAAGTTAAAAAACTACTTTAAAATCGCAATTATGGCTTCTAAAATGCTGACAGAAATGTTGTGCAGCAACATTTAAAGGGAATTAAGTTAAAGAATAGTTTCAATGAAATTTTGCTACGGTAAATAAAATACATTTGTTAAAAAAATCTTTATATTTATATTCGAAGATCTCTCATCTCCGTAATAGTTGTGAGATCGTTATCTGAATCCTTCAACGTTATGCAATGGAAATCAAAGCATTCTTTACAGGCAACGTTAGAGAAAATGAAATTATACTCCTCATTACAGTTGGGCAGTCATTCTCAAAGATGGAAAAGTTCTTTGGCAATACTGTTCCTTACACAGAATTACTCTTTCTTTAGTAGCTATGTTAATTACGGAATCTGTTTTACCAAATCATCTAATGATCTGAATAAGTTTTATGAAAACATTTTGTGAGATTTTTTTTTTTTTTAAGGGAACGAGGATGATGAAATACTTGGCTTTATCTACATTACGAATTTAGGTTGGGTTTATAGAAACATAGGAAAACATTAAAATGAATGAACTTTGTTTGACTCTGAGCAATCCATTTATCATACCTAAGAACGAACGAATCGTATCGAGAGAAAACGATTGGTGATACGATTCTCATCGATTGCACGCTTCAGTGGCTATTGACGCCGCACTTGAAAACAAAGGCCTTTCTGTTATCCCACTGCGCTGTAGCGGACGAAACAGCTCATTAATATTGAATTTATTTCCTATAAAGATTGACTGTGCCTTCGTAAATTATAAGTATTGATAAGCTTTTCATTATCAGAATCCCATCAAAGGATTCAGGTAACATCAAAGAATTTTTCATTTAAATCCCTGTTGCTCTGTGATTTACTTGCTATTAGCAATAAATCCACGTGTAAATAATCAGACTTCGTAGAAAACTTCTGAAATTTATTTGTTGATGTCGTAATTGTAATGTATTTAGATATAACTGCTGCTGATAAATCTGAATAATTTCGTTTTTATATCAATGTGCGAGAAGTTCCTAAGAGTCTAATGATTTCCATTTTCGGATGGAAGTACACCCGCTCCTTGGTACGCCAATGACTGAAGAGGAGAGTTATGTGGACTTCTTCAGAAATCTGAACTTTTCTGGAAAGCATAAGAGTAGGATTTCTTACTGATTCCTTTGATGTTATTGGATGATGAGATAAAATGTGCGAACGTTTCTTTGAATATTTTGATTGTGTAAAGCCAACTCTTGCTTGTCAAATATAATTTCTTGATTGTCAGTGTAATCTAAAAAAAAAAAAAAAAATGGAGAAACGCTTTAATAATAATAATAATGAAGTTATATTCTTGATTCTATCTCACTTGACTTCTAAACCAAAACATATATCGTGGTAATAAAAATAAGTTATAAGAATCTAAATAACTCTTGTAAGGAAATTTCAGGATGTCTATTCTGTCATCTAAGCTTCTTAAAAATCTAACATAAAGGAAAACAGTTTTACTTTAAAAAAAAAAAAATGGCTAAAATATAATTTTGTAATTGCAGATTCATGCATCTATGATGATAGGTCCGTAGTTTGATAACTTTGTAAAATTATCCTCTTTTTTTTTTTTAATAACAAAATACGTTTATAATAATCTCTAATAGTCTTCTATATATAAATTAATGTATATAACAATATTCAACTAACTCTAGACTCAGAAAGTAATTGTATAAGAAGCTGGAATGCCAGTGGAAGTAAAGAATCTCATGGGCTTTCTTATAACTATGTTTTTAGAATTAGTTTCATTTCTTTGTGAGAAAAAACAACTTATATCTTGAGGCAGAACTATTTTCTTTTGTCGGTTTGCAATATCCGTTTCTCGTTTGCTACAGAGGAATTTGAATGAAAATTAAAATGAAAGGGGGGGGGGTGTAAAGCGCGCCCCCTGATCCTTCGATTTGTTACGATCCACCTGCCAAAGCCATCAACAGATCATAACAACACTTTGAGCTTTCCGACCTTCGTAGGAGGATATTTTGCCGCTTTAGTTCCGGCTCATTTGGCAACGAGATATTGGAAACTGAACGTCTTAATTTGGAGAGCAAACTCTCCCCCGCTTTACTTCCTGCCATTTGGTTATCGGACTGGATTTCATATTATCTTGTCCGAGATATAATGGAAATCATTTTACCAGAATTACTTTAATAGTATTTGTAATTAAATATTGGAATATAAAAAGTTGGGTTTAGTAAAGTTTTATTTTACTGTAAAATAATGAAATGTTTGCTCTTATCAAAAGTACCCGGCGTTGCTGACGTTGAAAGAGGGAGGCTCATTTGGCAATTGCTTAGAAAACATTCATTGTTGGAGAGTTCTTTCATTTTCTATACATGAATGCATAACTTCCTACTGGCGTAATAAAGTATTTTAATTTAAATTTCAGTTAAGCTGAAAACTTCTATATTGAGTCATAACTGATAAAATGTCCTTGAAAAATTTAAACACTTAGAAATCTGTTCTCAATCTCAAGGAGTAGAATTTGATTACGATATTTCAGTAAATTTGTCAACAAACAAACAAAATAATTTAAAATGTTAGCATTTGCTGCTTACATGAATAAGACCACAGCAGATTTTATCTTGTTATTGATTTTACGACTTCGAATATAAAAGATGATTCTCGAAAATAAATCGGGACTTCAGAGCTAAGGTGATTTACCAATAATAAAAAAGTACCTTACTTCTTAGCATGGGTCTAACAAAAATTCGTGAAAGTTACAATAACTTTATAATCGGTTTCGACGCAAATAAAACTTCTCAAAAGTTTCACTTCTTTGTTAGAGATCTTCAAAACATTAAATAAAACAGTAGTGAAACACTTCACATCCCTATGCGAATAGGGAGTATCCGAACGTCACGGCTATTTGAATACAAACTTATAGTAACTGGTATTAGGTTTTGAATCAATCGAGTCAAGAATGGTTCTGAGCACAGAAGAAAACGTATTTTTAGTCAGATATTGGGACGAAAAGACGAACCCAGCCTTTGCATATGTGAAGGAACGGTTTCAGTGTACGTTTCGGAACAGTGTGACAGTGTGATTCTTGGCGTCATCTAAAACTGCGACTTACAGGTAGTGTGCTGAAACAGGGTAAAAGGTGCACGGGACGGCTACGAACCTTAACAGCAAACGACCGTCTGTTGGAACAGGTGCTTACGTCGCCGCGCCGTAATCTGAACAAAACAGCTTTGAAGCTTCAACTCTCAGAGATATCTCTGGGATGGATGACCAAAGTACATGGTGTCACTGTCGCTTTCGTCTCTGATCTGCAGACTTTTTGTAGGGCTCTTAATATAAGGTTCACGTACCAGTATTTTCAACAGGATAGGGCCACCTATTGTACAGTTATGGCGTGCATTTCTTAATGAAAACTTTCTTTGCCATGTCATGTCAATGTGCACAGAATTTTCATATCCTTCCCGTTCCACGATCTTGCGCCACCTGACGCGTATCTTTAGGGATGTTGAAGCAGTGGGAATTCTACACTAACCCACCGAACACTATTCAGGAACTGAAGGAAAGGGTTAGGCTTTACTGCTGTACAATGAGATAGAGGTTTACACATTACTGTCACACGTTATTCCGGGATATGCATAAACGGATAAAACATTAACACTGTTGAGACTTTGAAGGTATTATCCAAGTAACTTTCATACTTTTCTGTTATAAATATGAATATTAATCTAAATTAGCATTTTTATCACGATAAATAGTTTGGTATCACTAGCCTAAGTAAATTCCATCACAACAAATCCTAGTTTTCTTGTTTTGTTTTCTAGAAAGTGTATATTTAACGTGTGTGGTTTGTTATGATGATAACATAGGAAATACTTCAAACACACCATAGTTTTAAAAAAAATAATTGTTTTTAAAATAATAAAAACGTAATAAAAGTATACAATACATGTTATAAGGGACCCATGAACAGTTTCGGAGGTGTCAAGACTTCTTGCTGATGATAGAGGTCTTGACACCTCCGAAACTGTTCATGGATCCCTTATAACATGTATTGTATACTTTATATTATCTTTTTAATTATTTTTTAAAACTATGGTGTGTTCGTTTTGTTTTCTTCACAAAAAGTGTCATTAAAAAAAAATGTACTTCAGACTTTGAAAGTATCAATAGTTTTAACGAGTAGTTTTTAAAGTTTGTTTCTTTAAGACTATTCTGATTTTGAAGATGTTATAGAGAGATTTCCATTCAGTAGTTGGACATTGCTGCTGTATGATAAGAATCAACTTTTGATTTACGAACTGTTTACATCATTTCTTAGAGAATTTTTTAAGCCCTTAATATTAATATAAGTTCTATCAGTTTTTTTCCTTTCTGAAGTCACCCTTTTAAAAAAATAAAAGATATGATTTGAAATGTTTTCACTATTTAAGTAGCTTCTATTCTAGCTTCTATTTCAAGAAGTCTAGATGGATTAGCTAGTAATTAGTTGAAAGGAAAATGTTAATATTATAATAATAAAAGGCTTCCTTAGAATTAAGACGCATCTAGAATTCAACCAAAGTTGGTGAACTCAATTCAATAAATTTTGTCCTTAACAAAAAGTAAGTTAATCTATATTTTGATCTGCGAAGTTGAATAAAATTGAGCCATAGTTACAAAAATGGTTAATCATAAATTGGATTTTTTCTTTGTATATCACTTACGTATAAAATTTCATGAAAATTCAAGCATTTAGAATTGAGTTATTTCATGCAACCTCACGAGCAACCTAAAAAATGGATGAAATACTAGAGATTGAGTACACAGGAATGACTGTTTATCATTTAGCTCATTGTCTGAAAGCAAAGAAATGGAATCAGTATTAAAAGAGGCAAGTTTATTCTTTTTCAACAACTTTTTATTTCGCCTTTTTCCTTTTCTTTTCTTTTTTTATTTGTGTTGAAATATTCTTTTTTTTTTTTTTGGTCGCGTGAATAGCGTTTGCTTCCTCCTGTGTTCTTTGCTGCAGATTGACCGTCCAATTTTTCTTCCTCTTTGGCTGTGGCCCCATGGCTTAATGGGAGATCACCCGTTCTCCCCAGAAACCAGTTATTAGCCGAGATAACATCTCGTTCGTCGGCTCGAAAAATAGTGACTAGCGTTGAATGTCTGCCCCGGCCAGGCCCTCCTCCCGTAGCGACGCTGCGAGCCTTCTGGGAGGTGGCGGTGCGGGGAAGCAACCACTTAAGCCTGAGCGAAAAAGAGCCTGAACTCATTGCAGTGAAATCACGATTTTATGTTTTTTAACGGTATTCAGTGGCTTTAATGTATATATTTATACGATTTGGAATCGACTTAAAGAGATGAAGTCATTTTCATTGTAGCACAACCATCACTGGTATTAGATGGTCCTCATCAACTCAATACAGCAATAATACATCTTAGTTAAGGAAAAAAATAAATAAATAAATAAAAGGAATAGATAGGACGTCACTCAATAAGTTTATGAAACTACAATGAAAGTCATTGGAAGAAAAAAATATTTTTAAAAAATTAGATATCACATCATCTTAAATGACTCAGACTTACTACACTAGCGGAGATCTTTTTGTAGCTGGAAGCCAATGACTAAATTATGTAATTGGTATCTTTGTATTTATTACAATTTGAATTGAATTTTTAGCATTGGCTAAATATTAATAAATTCATAGCACCGTAGGTTATTCAACATAGTTGAAAGAAAATTGAAAAGTTACTTTTAAGTCCCTTAGCGGCGGATGCCTTAAGTCAAATTGCTAGAATTCTTGCAGGAATACAGTGAAACTATTTTTTTTAAGTAACTCGGTGAAATTTACCAATAAAACAGCAATCGACTGGTAATTTTATATTAATGGACGATTGATTGATTAAAAAAATGCAATGCCTGCAATAATTACATTTGTACTGTTTTTATTATTAGGAATATACTGGAAGGAAAAGTGAACAACATTACATGAAACTTAACACATTGCCAACTATATTAGCACTTAAAGAATTCAACGAAAAATAAGACAATTACATATAAATATAAACCACAACGACGTACGTTTCAGAATCCCGTAATAGATTCTATTTTCAAGTAAACAAAAGAAAAAGGAAAATAAACGACCTGGATTAAGGCCTATAACAGCGACGTTTCTTTTTCTTTTTCTTACTTGAAAATAGAATCTATTACGGGATTCTGAAACGTACGTCGTCGTGGTTTATATTTATATGTAATTGTCTTATTTTTCGTTGAATTCTTTAAGTGCTAATATAGTTGGCAATGTGTTAATTTTAATATAGCACGTTAATATTTAATCTTGATTACATGAAACTTGTTTTGAAAAAAAAGATACAAATTCGACTTGTAATATAGTTTGTTACATCCAGTATTTACGATTAGATTAGTTTGTAATCCAAAACCTAACAAAATATTCTAACAGATATAAAGTATGGAATGACTGACTACAACTTTGCAAGTGTTATTATCTGAATATTTGGACACGAAGTGCTTGAAAGAGTTTAAAAACTACTTCCTTAAATGGTGGTCATATTTGGTTTTATTTTCTTAAAGTCATGAAAGAACACAAATGAAATGTCTACGTTTACTTTAAGTTATACAATCAAAATAGGAAATTTCCATATCGGAAAAAAAATAATAATTAAATACATATTATTTAAGTTTCTAAATGTAATTTTAATCATATCAAAGCATTGAGCAAATATAATGGATCCGTTTCTTCTACCTCATTGTTTCAGTTCAATTACTTTTTGAACGTTTTGGACTTTTCTCATCTTCACTGATTTCTCTACAAAATAAAAAAAAAAAAAAATCAAATGTGAAAAAGATAGATCGTCTCTTGGTCTTTAAAGAAGCTCCATCCCATGGTTCAAAAGATATTAAGCTAGATGTATAGGTATACAGGGTGATTAAAAATTCCCTGTACAAACTTTAAAAAGTAGGGGGGAATAAAAACCGCATTCACAGTAGAACGTATGTCCGCAAATGCCATCCGAATGTGCTAGAGGGCGCTGTTTGGCAGCACATCAGTTGGGCAGTGTGACCCATCGCCATTTGCGACGTTGACTTTGTAGGAATAGAATGTATCACTTCACTAATGCTGAGAGGGCAGATATGCACCTAGCCTCTGGGGCAGCGAACAGAAACGGACGAGCCGATGTACAATTGTATCTGGAATATTCCCAACAGACGTGTTCGGCAAAACATACAAGCTCTATGTTGTAAGGCCTGTATTACTGTTAGTGGTAGGAACTTTGAGCATCTACTAGGTACCTGTAAGTGTACACCTTACTGTCATATTGCAAACATAGATCTAATAAGCATTTTGTATAACTTGTTGTCGTTTATTTCTGAATGTTAGTGTACCTTCTAGCATATTCGATTGGCGTTTGCGGACTTACGTTCCACTATGAATACGGTTTGTTTTTCTATTCCTGACCTACCTTTAAAGTTTGTACAGAAAATTTTGAATCACCTTGTATATATGTAGTCCAAGCTTTTGATTAACTTTCCTGAAAATGTAAAAGGTAACTTTCAAAAGACCTTCGATCCACTGATAATATATATTTGGATGATAAGAAGGGCACTTCAGTATTATTAAATTGGGTTACAACCTTATTTAATATTTTTTTGATGTTATTATAGCATCCCCCATTAGAGGGCCGCTGGAGATAAAGTTCCAGGCGTTTTCTGACCAACGCGATTAAATTGAGATCGGTTGGTCAGTCCGACGCTCGTTCGCTTTTAACTCCAAGAAAGAAATCCGTACTCATACTTTTGGATTTTGAAGGAGGGGAGGGAATCCGTCCGCAATAGAATTCAGCATGGAAAAAAAATCCAGGGATTGAACCCGGCTCCTCCAGGCCGCAACCAAACGCCTTCCCAATTGATGAATCGCGGTGTAACCGGAAAGTAGCATTGAAGTTGTGAGTAATTGCCATGCTCTGCGAATGACTGATCGGAATGTGTGTAGGTGGTCTGAGTAGTTGATAGAAACCTGTGTAGTCATTAGAAATGGTCTCTTCAGATCCGTGGGTTCTACAAGGATCGGTAAATTGATAAGATGTTAAATTATACACATTGATCGTAAGTTAGTAAATCACTTCACAAGTCAGTTACAAAGTAAAAAATGGAAAGAAAAAAAGCTTAAAAGGATGGGAATGAAAGAAATTTTTTACTCTAAGACCTTTTGTTTTGAATTTAAATTTAATTGAATTTATTCCTTACTATCAACTATACTTTGTACGAGAATTGAAATGGACAGTATTTTTGAGTCTCTAATGATGAAAGACAGTAATCAGTTAAAAAGTTTAAGATGACACTGTGTAATGTACATTGAGCAGCTCCTCATTCATCTCTAAGAAGTTCATCCTCAAAGAATGAATAAGAAAAAGAAAAAAAGTATCTATTGAGGAAAGTAATATAAAATTGGAATAGAAAAACAATTAATTTTTGTAATCCATCTACTTTCGTTATTATTTCTAAACCTGTTATCGAAAGGAAAGGGAAGGATTATATGATGTGTGCATATTCGTCTGTGAAAACTTCTGAACCAGTGAAGGATCTTCATGATCTACTTGACATTTAATAGGGTTTTTTTTTTTTTTTTTTTCATGAATAATAATATCTTTTCCTTTGATTTGTTTTTTCGACGGATTTATGTGACAGCTTTGCAGTGACGGAAATGACTGGTATTAAGCTAAAAATAATGAAATGTGATTGGAAAAAATCAAGCAATTAAAATTGTAGAAATTTGAACACATGAAAATCAGTTATGAAAATTCTTTTTGAACTTGCAAAAACTATCTCAACCTGTTTGCAATATTTGCATAAAGAAAGTTAACTGGTGGATCACGCGAAGTGATACTTAAATGATAATGTCGAATTTAAATTTAACTAAGTGTTAAAAGGCTTCTGAAAACGATGGTCATAGAAGAAAGTCTATGATTAACTAAAAGATGAGTTTTTCTTTTTGGACGAACATATCATTAGTCGTTCCTTAAAAAATATAAAAATCGTTTTTTTTGAAAGTATAATCTACATTAATAAAACCGAACAAGCTTTGAATACGGAGGGTTGGACCATGTTTATCAGAACGAATTTGCGGATATAAGAAGTCGAAGAAAAGCCGCGTTTCTACCATCTGTTGTGCTCTATTTGTCTGCCCTGCATTCGACGAATGGCCCTACATCGTAGTTTCCATTGGAGGAGGCTGCGCTGCAGTGTGACAAGGGGAATCTTGTTCCACTCCTCCTGACAGGCTTTCTATAAACAACCACAGTTTAAGGTCGTCGGTTTCCTAATGCCCGTTTCATCAGACCAAAGCCGCAGTAGTCCTTAGAGGAAGCATCAGGTAATTTCACTGGGATCGAACTGAACGGAATTGATCGAATTCTGTTTCGTTGGCTATTCGTGACATGTAGGACATTGTTGTTCAGGTGGTATGACTGGACGCTTTGTCCTGATGGATCCATACTTTCGACAACGCAGTACCGTACAGTGCTGGAATGTCGCTGAGTTACAATGGTTGTAAGATGTTTTCCTGATAATACGTAGCATTAACCTTTGTCTTTCCATCAATTTTTGTCGCAAAGGCAACTTCCCCTGATAGCTGTAACCAGTTACGATCAAGAAGCCCTTTGAAAACTTTTCCTTACATTGGCGGAACCATTCTGAACGACCTTTAGCATCACGATGACGATAAAAACTTGCACGTGGCTTATTAACAGTCGTTGAGATAAACCCATTCGTCCAACGTCACAATGTACTTCCATTTTTCGCTGAACATATTTTCTTCATACAACTTTCGACTGTTTGTCTTGCCTCGAACGTAACAGCCTGTGAACATTTGCTTTATAGTGCTTCTTTCGATTCAGGTCCCTATGAATTACGCGTGTTATGGTTGTTTTGGAAACTCCCGTTCGTTGTGCAAGACTTCTATGGGTGCTGGGATTTTCTTTCATAATGTTTTGTTGAGCCTTACAGACCACAGCTTGAGTGGCAGCGCGTCGTGGATGTGGTTTGCGGCCCTCGGGATTCTTCCTCACTTCACTAACAGCCTTCAAACGTGACTCGGGAATAATTCGACTAATAACGGACTTGGAAAGTTTTAAAATTTCGTGCTTATACATATCTATTATTCTGGAATAAGAATATTTTGCATCGGAAAGGGCTACAATGTACCTTTCCCACCAAATCGATGCTCATTGAGCCATTCGAACACATAACTAATGTATATATGTTAACACTGACTGCACTCGCTCAGCAACAAAACCCAAACAACAGGATTTCCGGTTCAATTGACGTGCTCATAACACTGCGCTGTTGAAAACGTTCTTTTCAACCTGGTCCAACCCTCCATGTATGTTTCTGAAACTCCTCTTATTATGTACGTTAAGTAATAGAATTCCTTTAACAATGAAAAGGAAAAAAAAATCATATTGCTGTGTAATACCTAATATTAAAAAAAAAAAAATCTTGAAGACATGCTACAAATGCAGCAAATATAGAGGCAAAGTAGGGTAATGATGCTGAGCGGATAATCCCGCTCTTTCAAATATCTCTAAACAGAATAGATTTGTGAACGCATGATTGATGCTATCAGCTAGAGAAAATCATTATAAGTCTCCAGTAAACGAATGGTGGCCGTGAGAAGAACTGTGTTTTTGTTTCGGGCGATTGATATTTTATATAATTCAACATCATCTTAACTGAAGATAAGTACGACGTTATTTGAAATTGTTACTTTTAATCATTATGTCTGTAAAGTGTTTACATTTAGCTTTACAATCGTTTGTTTGTTTCTTTTTTAAAGTATGTTGTTACGCCGACCACAACACATTAAAACCCAATATGGCTAGGAAGGATAATGACTCTCATCTGATTAATGTAATGATAACAGCTCAGAACAAGACGTAGATCAGATGATCCGCAGTTGGATGATGATGATGATCCTCAAGTACAGTTTTAAATATCCCCCCCCCCCCCAAAAAAACAAAAAACAAAAAACAAAAAAAAAAAAACACACAATCCTGGTTGCGCCAGTGATGACCCACTGGAAGAATATATGGAAGATGAAATTTGCGGTACTTGCAGAGAATTTGGGAGAAACAATGAGGTTCCTTTGCAGAATGTGTGGAAAGTGGTCACATAAAAACAGCAGCTGTGTAAACAGCCCAAAGAACTATAGATGGGACTATTGTCTTACCTAGATCTTTTAGTTGAAATTATGTGCCCCATTGCCAAACCATGTTGGATAATACTGCCCCATTCGTAAAATTACAAATTAAATATATTTCTTTTTTCATTTAAACCACTTTTGCAAAATACTTTGTTGCAAAATGTTCACTGTTCTTTGAAGATTTATTTTCTTAATAAAGATTTGATGTTTGTGTAAATTAGAGTAAGGTTTTCCACTTAAGTGAACGGCATTACCCTACTTCCCCTACAGTTTAACATCGAAGGGGAGAAAAAAATCCAATAAACTTAAGGTCTCGGAGAACACCCAGAAGTACGGGTAGTGATGAAGTTACCAGAAGTCGATTGGTTTATAAAGAGAAATAAATGAACGCTGCAAGCGCTAGAAGGATTTGTTTGGACTATCCACAGATATTCTAAATCAAAGTTAATGTCTGATATCATTTGTCTTAAATCAGAAAATTTAACTTATAATAAATATTATTCTAAATTGAGACAATAATTATCGAACTATTAGTAAAAAAATAATACATTACTAAATTTTAAAAAAGTCGGCCCTCTGGAGGACAAAAAAAAAAAGCAAGAAATGCAACAAAATGCATTGATGATTCTGTGAGTTTAAAACTCGACTACATGTTAGTATAAAGGTGGATCCATTAAAATTCTTGAAGTAATTCCGAAAAGTTTTGTTATAAATCATCATACAGAAAATCTCCAAAAATAATTTGGTTATGTCAAGATTGTTATCAGTTAATATTAAGTGAGAAAAATTGGATCCAAGTGAAAATTGTTTTGTCAATATTTCCGTTCCCAGGTGCAGAATTCCTTGGTTGAGCTGTTACCTTGTCTATTGTGTCCTTCACATTGACGTAATTATCCAGACCCACGTGCATCCTTAACATTATTCGTGTTTAGCTCTCAGAAGAATGAAAATTATATTTTAATTATGAAAAATGATAATGGGTTGCTTAGGAGGGTTTTGTTGGGGTTTTTGCTGGAAGGATGTCAGACCAACAATATAATAGCAAGCATTATTTCTAACAGAATTGAAATTTTTGAATAGCAATGGATGCGAGAGATATTGTGGACCAAGAAGGGATTGGAAAGTTAAGGAAATTTAAAACGAATTTGATTTGTACGATTTGGGAATGGATTTATTGATCCATCTTTTGTTGTCATTATTATTGGAAACAATTCAAATCGTTGATTTTATTTGATTTAAACATCATAACAACTCGTCCATTTAACGAAACTTCAATAACTGTATAGTTATTCTTCCTTTCGTTAACTTGTTCAATGAAAAAGATTCTTGGACACTTGGAGTTGTCGCAAATGTTTTTTAAAATAAAAATGCTTCTGTTCCCCAAAACATATAAAGAATGGATTCGGTGTGATTTTTTTTAACAATGCGGGAAAATGCAAGTAAATAGAGAAGATGAGAGGGAAGAAGTAAAGAAAGAACGTGAATTTTAGCTCGTTAATATTTTTGTTGGATCGTCGGTAGGAGACGAGGGTCAAAATCTGATGAAGCAATTTAACATATCTGACGTGTCTTTTGATTACTTTCAAAATAAGTAAATCTTTTAGTTAGCTTAGCTTCTCAAAATAAAAAGGTTTACTTGGTAATTTGAAAAAGATACTAATTAACTAATACTATCTAATATGAATACTATCTCACAAAAGGAGATACATGGACATATCTTAAATATCAGCTGTTTTTCTTGTGAGTGTACGACACCTTCTCAAAGCATCTGCCAGTATATTAATGGAAATATTACATAAGAATTTAAAAAGAGATTTTTTTTAATTGCGATTGTTAGATTTTAATCGAAGATATAGCTTCAACCTTTTCTATATTTCATAAAATTTCCTGTATGTTTAAAAACTGCGGCATTTTGATAACTATTTCTTGTATTAATTTATGTAATAAGTTAATTTACCTTAACTAAGCAGGGAATTGTCACGTGTGGATTAATGGAGTTCTGCAATGTAATAAGGTTAGAAGTGAGAATTGGCCGAGTTCATGATCTGTGCAAATCCGTCTGCTTTACTTTGCACCAATGACCGTTGCGGAGGCTAATCGAACCGTGGTTCTGTTTCCAGCGCCTTTTCAAATTGATTTATTCGCTTCTCGCGGAATCCGAATTCTCAAAAGAGTTAGCGGATCCGTGTTGCCTACAGAGTGTTGATTGTCGTAAATTGCATTGGATGTTCTCTAGTATTCGTTTTAGCTTCAGTTGATTCGTTATTCACTCAATACCTCTCCCTCCCCCGCTCTAAATTTATTATTATAGTTTCATTTGCGATCGAACTGGAAATGTTATTGTCAGGTTGAGACTGTGCCGCCACCGCTTATATACACAGATAGGATGGATCGTATGAATTATTACAAAAGGTGCTTTGATGATAAAACGAATTATTGTGCTTTAAAGGAATTACTGGCAATATTTGTCAATACAAGGAAAGTTCCCATAATTCCAAAGGAAACGCTAACTCTATTAATGAAGCAGGGGAAAAAAAAGTAACAGAAAAGACAAGGTTCTCAAATTCAAGTTCGAAAACATACTGAATTCCTTTTTCTGCAAGTTCTAAAAACATTTTAAATTCATTCTTTTATATAAACTGTGTTATTCGTTAAACGTATTTGCAGTGTTTAAAAAGTTTTTGTCTTCTTAGCGACCCCTAGGTTACAGCTTGCCTGTAAAACATAGAGGACCGCTCTTGCTTTTATGCTTGCTGGATGTCACACTCTGTAGTGGCCAAACAGTTAGAGATATTAGAATGAAACCTTTACCATTGTGTTCAGCATCAAAAAGTAGGTGACCACGTCCAAAAAAAATCAGACCTCTAGAACCATTCCCTGACCGGATGTGGGGGGGTCAAAAGTCGGTGCTTCAAATACGTTTTTCTTTTATCATATCTCAGCAACCGTTTGTCTGGCAAAAACGTGACCATCACCAATGTGTTCAGAAGGGTCGATATTGGGGGACATCGCCGTTTTCCTCTTTATCGGAAGCGGCCACTTTTGACCCCCAAACTTCCGGTTTGCTGTAAGCGTCCATTAGGTTTACTGTAAACAGCTCGTTAGGTTCACTCTACTTTTGTTTATAAAATTGTGCATATTATGGGGCCGCTTTGCTTTTGACACTGTCTAAAAGCATTAATTATCTTGTTTAATATTTTTTTTCTTCTTAATCTTGTTCTGAAGAAGTTTTTCTGTAACTTCTTAAACAAAAATCCCAGTTTCAAATCAAGTGAATCGTATTAAAAGGAATTACTTTCTTAATAAATTTAGGAAGTTTGTAAGAATAGTTTTTAACGATTACTTCTATAGTGTTCAGGTAATTTTAAGAATTTTAACTTCAACATTAATTACTCCGTTACTAGAAATAAATCCACCTTTAAGAAGGAAGATTCTTCTAGATAACTTTATTTTAGTATTGATATCTCAAAGGAAATAACTTCTTTTTTTTTTCCTGATTTCATTAGCAGATAATAAGTACATTTTGTATTTATTACAGTCTTCTTACTTTTTTGAGATGCTAATTTGGAAATACTTAAATGATAATAGTTAAAGGAGAATCCTTTCATGCACAAACATCTCCTTGACTGAATAATCTTAAAAAATACCGAAAAATTAAAACAATTCGGTTACTTATCCATTCACTATATGAATAAATATGTAGTGAATATCCAAATAAAAACAGAACCATACACAAATGAGATAGCAGTCTACAGGAGACTTCTATTATCGATACTGAATCTTATCAGTAATGGATATGAAAAAAAATAATTTTATGGAAATCTGTGTTAATTCGATTTTTTTTTTTTTTTTTTATATAATTTCAGTAAATGTTGGGAACTGAATAAAGCGACATCATTAACGTAAGACTAAAATTATCTTCCAACAGAGAATATTCTTTGAGATAAGGTAGATAATGAACTTTTAAAGAAGATTAGATTAAATAATAAAAAAAGATGGAAGTTATTGAAAATAAGGAATTTTACAAATTGATTTTGTTTGAAGTGTGATTTACTTCAGTATTGTTAAGTTCATCAAAAAGTAAAACTATGATGACAATTTCTTCACCTATTCGTAAACATGATGATGAAAATATTCGAATGGATGTACGTGGAAATGGCTAATGAAAAGAAATGCAAAGGGATTGACTTCTTCCAATAAAGATTCATACTTTAATAACTTTATTTTTTTGTCAAGTGAAAGAATAAAAGAATGAAGATCTTTGAAAGCAAACAGAATTGAATTACAAGCTGCTAATTATTTCCACAGCATTTTCATAGTATGTGGGGGTGTATGTAAATATATTGACAAAATACACGCTGCATTTGCACTTGACATTTGTATCACAATGTCTCTGCTCATCCGGTGATGTTTCAGACTGGGAGCATTCGTCAAAACTTCAGTATCACCAGCAAAGTATCGTCTCTGCTAGGAGCCATGTTATCGTATAGGCTGTAATTTTACTTTGCGAGGGAATGTGTTTCTAAAACATTGGTATATATGTTCTCGTAGGATATAGATGTCAAAAAATATGAGCCACGGACTTGATTTTTCTTTAATAATTTCAACAAACTGTGGTAAGTAATCGTTGCTTCTTTTTTTGTTTTTCTTAAGTAATTTTAAGAAACAGGAAAACTCCCTTGCGTTGTCAAGTATTTTACGTATAATAAATATAAGAAATCTTTCTTAAATTTGGAAATGTAAATTGGCAGTCTGATCTTTGAGCCGTTTGAATTCGTCACCATTGTCTAATAAAAATTTTAAAGCTGTTAAAGATAAGAAAAATTAAAAAGATCTTCCTTTAAATCTTCCTTAATTTTCATTTGCCTTTTTTAGTCATCATTGTTTAATTTCTTTAATGTGCCTGTTGTGGACGCATTGTTTGCTCATTGGCATGTCGTGTGCACCACTCTTGCTCACCTGCTGTTGACTGGCATCTTTTTACAGCGCTCCCCTCCCCCACTCTTCATCTTGATATCGATCTTAATTGCCGGCTATTTGTAAGGAGAAGCCCGGAAAACGGTGACGGCCAAGAGGAGCCTCGATCTTGATAAAGTTCTCAGGGGAGGATCGTTTTAATGGACACCACCATCTCGTCACGAATTAAAAAAAGCGCGAATGGATATCTCGTAACAAGAGATAAGTCAACAATCAGATAAATAGTAATTGTCAATACTCAAATGGATTTATAACAAGTGTACAGTGTAATAACATAGGACTGCATCTTGTATTGAAGCGTCACAACTATATTTGATCCTTATTAAAAAACTTGTTGAGAGATTCCCATTCTTAATAATAGAATGTTATTGTTAACAAAGCAAAGCTTTAACCTTTTAGGAGTGTCTTAAAAAAATAAGAAGATTCAGGATGTAAATGAAGTGCAATTAATGACCGTTAATTATACAGTTTTCTTGTTTTCTTGTAGTACATTACATCTAAAAGCTTTGTAGAAATTTTGGGAACTAAAACTAGCTAGTTTTTGACGAGTCATTATTGTTTGATGTTTGCCACTGATTCAACAAAAAAAAAAAAAACTAAATCAAGTCTGACAAATGAATCTGGTCACAGTCCATTTATATAATTTATACTTAATTCCTTCAGTTTATATGTTACTGAGAAAATGGATTAGGACAAGACACTTCTTTTTTGAGAAAATAAAATGTTTTTGAATTACATTTTAATTAACTATTAAATCTCATAATAATCTTTCATCATTGAAAGGTTACCTCTTTTTTTGTTTTTTGTTTTTTGTTTTGGTAATTCGAGAGCTTGTTGTTGATCTTACATCATTGCAAGTAAACGCGGAACAAGAATAGAAAATAGAGAATCAGAGAAAGATATTAGGATGTTCTGACGTTGAAAACAAATTTCCTATTTTCTTCTTCCATCACTCCTCTTGTTTTTTGTTTTGTTAGCTTTTTTTTTTGTTTAACTGTTGCAGTTGCATTCAGAGCATGGCGGTTTTTTTTCCTGGTTCATGGAAATTGAGATGATCAGGAAATGTTTTTTGAGACCAAAAAAAGAAAAAGGGGGACTCGGGTAATGAAAGTTTCGAATTATTGTAACTAGCCATCTTAGAATATTTCGAACTTTTATCATGCTTTAAGCTTCAGTAATAATAGATTTTAGATTTTTTCAGTAAGGAAATTTTGCATATTTTATGCTAATCTTCTTTTAAATAATAATTAAGAAAAAAAAGTTTCAAAAATTTCCTTTCAAATGAAAAAAGAAAAATGGTATGTTTTGCACACAATGATTAATTATCTTAAAAATTGGAAATTCCTTTTTATTTTTTATTTTATTTACAAATAAAATTGTTATATATTTTACTTTTTTATTTAATTCTCATTGAGATGATAATATGAATTGGCTGAGACCCTTATACATTTGATTGCTGTTTCATATTTTCAAAACGTATTCTATCTATATGTACATCACGTTCTCTACGAATTCCCCAGTGATATATCTCCAGCACGACACCAGACTGATGGGCCGTTTACTGATGGTTCATTGAAGGCCTGTGGGCTTGTAGATCGTTTTCGTGTGAATGGGCTGTCAGAGAGGCAGGCTCCATCTCGGCCAAGAAGGAGGCGTTCCCTTTTCACATGGAGCTTGATTAACAAGGCATCAGCCGAATCTGATTGAGAGTCTCGCCGATACCATTTGAACAATAAAGTTATGAGGAAAACAGTGAAGGGCCCCTTTCTTAGTGAAGCCTAGGAAAACCAAATACGCTTTCCTATCGATAAACTACTTAAAAGAAATGATAAAATGAAAAATGAACAAAAAGCAATATAAAGTAAAATGTTTCAGTCAAAATTATATTAACAATCGTTCAACTGTTATTAATTACTCACTGTTTTTGCTTCTAAATGACAGTAATAAAAATCAATTCAGATTCACCGTTATATGATATTGGAATTAGCTAACATCTTTTGATTTTTATGAAAAATTATACCCTACCAGTTGCTCCTTACCCTTGAAATTGAGAACTTATTGGCCAACACGTCAATATTCATACCTTTTTTCGTGGGTTATATTATTTTGAAAATTGCAAAAGTGCAACTTTATATTTTGTTGCATTAGAGACTGTCTTTTCAAAGCTTATTTTGCACAGTGAAGTACCGGGTATTTAATTAACATTAGAAGAACTTTATTATTTGAACAACAGAGCGAGTTACCAGAATGTGATAGGAAAAAAACCCTGGGAAATGATACTTTTTATTCAGTGAAAAAAGTAAATGCAGATGGGATCCAGTTAGGAAACCCTCGTTTCAAGACATTTCTTTCAAGATTAAGACATTTTCTATAAAAGATAATAATATTCTCTTTAAATGCGAATTCATTAAAATTTATGTAAAAGTGTTTGAGTGTTCGAAAGACAAGAGGCTTTAATTTTTATTGCTATTTTTTCCTTACATCCTACTTTAATTTATAGTTTATTATTTAAAACCAAGTTTGTATCCAATGTTTTCGTATATATATCACTTATTTTTTTTTTAAAGTTACTCCTAACAGCAGAGGCTGCGCATAAACATAACGAACCTTACTGACCCAATTCCACTTGTATTGTCAGGTGGATTTATTGCTCTCCTGTGTGACATAGCTCGGAAACGTACTCTCCACTCCTTTCACTGTGACATTTTCAGTTCAGAGTTTCACGATGGGGATTTCCGGCATTTCATTCAAAGTAGAAAAACGAAATAAATTAAATCAAGGAAGTAGAATGCTTTCAAAATAATTAGATTAATTAATAAAAAAATTGAAATGTCAATTGACCAGTCAATTATCTTGTTGTAGGATAGAATCCAGATACCATATCAGACACTATATAGATATTATTATATATTATAAAAACCCTTATTCTGTCATAAGACTTATAGTTTGGTCACAAAATTGGAAAAACTTAAGAGATAGATTGGTCATACAAATGGATAAAATATAGATCTTTTTAGGACAAATAAAATGCTACAAAAATCTTTCGAAAAATTTTTTTTGTTTCCAAGATGTCACCTTTTAAAGGGTCAAATTTTGACGTTTTCTCAATTTAAACGAAAAGTATAAAAGTTGGAAGAGAACATTATATTGAGAAACATGTTGGTATTTGAAAGTTCTACCGAACGATATATCAGTCATTCACAAACGTTTCTGCGTTTGCAAGATACATGTGTGGCGCAACCCCAGGTGTGTGGCGCCAACCCGCAATACACCTGAGTTAAGTGGAGAAGGCCACAACGGGCTGTAAAGTCGTATATTCTCCGATCTCAATATTATTATTTTTTTTTTTAATGCTATAAAAAAATGGTTTTTTGTTTTATGCAATGGTTCCGGAGCGAAGCGACGATACCTGGCTAGTTATAGAATAAAACTCAAACTCAACTATTGATTATAAGTGAGACTACCAGTTTTAATTTCTTTACTGTCCAGAACTTGAAGAAAAAAAAACTGAAAATTTCAATTATTAGTACAAATGTCTTACCTTTCATTCATCATTTCTTTTGGTCGATAACAAAACTAGAAAAATTGGCCTTATTTCACGGCAATTTACTATTTGCCTTTTTTACTTTTTCCATTTCCTCACCCTTACATCTCAAGTGTTCGTGAGATTCCAGCCAGATTATGAAGACTTACTCTTCAAGCTCACTCGTACTGGATCATCAGTCTTCTCATATTATCAAACATAATGCTAGATTACACAAACTGATGACTGGTAAGATAAAAATCTGTAGCCTAGTACGCTGAACTACTTTCAGAGGTTGCGCTAATGTACATAAATATATTGAATGTAGTCTATTTATGTGTAAGTGTAATGTCATTTGTCGGTATGGCTAATTCCTCAAAATATTTTAATAATTCATCAAATTTTATTGCAGTATATTCAATCATATGATATAAATAATGTCTTATGCTCTTTTATTATTGAGTATTATCATGTACACTGAAGTACCAGAAAAAAAATTGAGATTGTCGCTTCCATTTACAGTACAAGCCATCACATCCACGCACTAAAATAGTATCTTCCGCAGTTGAAGTACATATAAAGGCAGATATCTCTGCAATCCCGTTATCGTATAATTTGCATGACGGTGGTTTAGGTGCCAGAGAGATGTATTATCTCCGAAATCAATATGAAATTTGGATTTTCATGTAGAACAATTTAAATGGTGTTCTCTTTCTATGGGTACAGGACGCCCATTTGGGCTCATGAATGCCGCCACTGGACGAAAGACAACTGGAAACCTGTAGCCTGGTCCGACGAATCGGGGTTTCAAATGCTTCTGGCGATGACGATAATGGACGATTACGAGTTTGCAGAAAATACAACGAGAAATGGATACCGCATGCCAAGAAGGGACAGTCTACTGCTATGGTGACGCTGTTGTAGTGTTGGGTGCTTTCAGCTGGCACACTTTAGGACCCCTGCTACCCCCAAAGCAGAATATCGAGCGACGGCGCGATAATGTCGCAGAACGAAAGTGAGGGCTGCAGAAAGATATCGTATAGAACAGGGGTC
>JAFIDM010000003.1:67330103-67342492 GCA_023159025.1 Thereuonema tuberculata
TTTTTTTTTTTTTTTTTTTTTTTTTTTTTTTTTTGGCTGTCGACTCGGAGATTCCGTTTTTTTTTTTTGTTGTCGATTTGAAGATTCGCTTTTTTTTTTCTGCACCTGCAGAAAGTTTTTCGTCTTAGCATCAATCGTCGCAGAAAGATAAAAAACATTCTGCTTTCGGGCCTGCTACATCTGCAGATATTATTGACTGGCAGGCGCTATGTAAACATTCCTTGCGGGTCATTTGCACCCGCACCTCATGTCATGCATTCACTGAGACTGGAGCGGGCTCTTTCAGTAGGACAGTGCGCCATCTATCATTTCGTGATAGGTCCACAGTCACGAAATTGTGACTGGAGGAGCATTCCTGTGAGTTCGGCATCATGACTTGGCCCAGTCGTTCGTCGTATTTGAACGCAATGGAACACATGTGGGACGCTATTGAGGAGGCATTGTGTGCATTATCTGCATAATGCTTCAGAGTGCTCATGGAGTATATAACCATGTTCGTGTGCTTCAGTGAAAAGAAGACCTTCGCTTTACTACATAGTTGTCTCAGTTTTTCTGGTACATCAGTGTATATACTTTAAGTTTGTCTCAATGGAATCGATTAAGAACTCGTGTATGTTTAATGTTGTTATATGCGTATGATAATTCAACTAACAATATTATTCACCGATTGATAGATAGAAATGATTTATTTTATTGAGTCGTTCCAATGATTAATAGTGCACTTATTATTTGAATTTATAAATTCAAATTAAACATTTAACGACTGCCGTAAATTTCAATAGGCCTTACAGTTACGAGAATAGTGTTCTTTGCGATTACGTATGAAGTTAATCCTTGTGCTGTATGTTATCTAGAATCAGCACGTACTCTTAATCATCTCTCGTTACTTTGAATTTAACAGCGAATACAATCAAGGTGCTTGTTTTTAGTCTATAATTACAAGGTAATTGTCGACTTACCTCCCAACAACTTGCTTTTCAGAAGTTGCTTTAATCCAGCATAATTGAAACCTTGCGTCGTATTTAGAAATCAATTTCTTTAAAATCCTGTTCTGCGGCTCTTTTAGCGTTATTATTTTTAATATTTGCATTTGCAAAGAAAAGAGGAGAGGGGAAAAAAATCAAATCGAGACCTCATTTGCGAACACGGAGCAACTATAACCAGAGGCAACAGGTAAGACTTAAACTGATCAAGTCTTTTTAACGTCCGGGTTCCGGTTAAATATAATCTGAAAAAATAGTAATCCCGGCTTTGTAAAGTGGTCTATTTTGATTAAACAACATCAGTTTATTAAGAACATATCTATCCTTGTAAGTTTTATTCTTTTTTTTATACGATTTATTGACGAAATAAACATTTCATGATTTGAAAATATCACTAATTTGAAATAGCAGATTCAAGTTGTCCTATTTCTTATCATTTGCAATTTTCATCAACATCTAATCTTTAAGAACTTTGTTAATGAAAAAAAAATAAAATAAAAGTATCAGTGAAAACGATGAGCCAATTTTAAGTTCACTAATTAGTGGCAGGTTTGTTTGAAAATAGTTAATTAATTGAAAATATTAAGTTTTTGAGTGAGGAAGTGATAGGACACATTCTTTTACTAAACTCATGTCAGATTACATATACTTAGTCTGATATCTGAACTTTGACTAATTCGATGCAGAAAAAGTATAATGGAACTTGAATTCTACTTCTTCGATGTTTTTGTTTTTCTTTTAATTTTTGTTTTTCTGTCTATTTTTGATACTCATTACTTATTTAGATGCAATGGATATCAAAATCAAGAGAGTTCTTGAGTTACCTCGATTTTTCAATTATATTTTGATATTTTTTGATCAGAGATGATTTATATGAAAAGGTTTCATTGGAATCTTTTTTCTAATAACCGTTAAACTTCTCTTGATAATTGGTCACAGGCAGACGGACAGACATGTCTATCTCTTGTATTGTACATTTGTTTTTGTCTCCTGCATTATAAGAGGTATTAAAGACATAACTATAACACCCTTTGGTGGCTTTGCATTTAGCTAGGAAAAAAAAGAATCCCTTTTCTAACGTGTTGAAGTGAACTTGTAATCATTGCTATTCTTATTTTCTCCGAACCGTGGCATAAATACATGAACGATAAGTCCCTAGATCCCGTTCTGCCTCACTCCAATTCGACACGGCTTATTTGAATTCAAGTTGAATACATTCGGTTAGAATCGCCGTCACTGTAATGTGGTGTGACGGTTGGCAGGAATACTTTTTTTTTTTTTTTTGCTTTCCAATCCCTCTACTTTAATCTCTTTCTTCCAACTCTGTTTAATAAAGATCACCTGCTTTACCTGATGCGGTTGGATTACATGACCTCAAGAAATTATCTGTGGATTTATGAAATTCGCAACTCAGAAAAGTCTATAAATTAGCTATAACATAAATTCAAAAAGATCTCTGATTCAATGAATGAGATTGCTATCTAATTAATGGTATTACATTGATTAATAAATTTATTTGGTAATATTTCATAATTTCTTATCTTATCTGACATTTCGTTCTTTCCTTGAAAAAAAAACCATTCTATGTAGTCTAAACACACAGTTATATTTTTTTTTCTTTATATCCAATCGTTCCACACAAAAAAACAAGAGGTAAATAATACTGTATCATCAATCCTTACCCTATTTCTCCATTACTTGGGCCAGACACAAGTTATCATATCAACATTTTATGATATTTTTCCTTTGGTCGCTTTCTTTCTTCCATTTCTGGATTTGTTCTTCATTAGATCTTTATTTCAAATCTAATTTTTCAAGTTTTGATAACTAAAATTAAAAATATCAAAAGACACTAAAAACTTTTTTTTTAAATAGAAAAGTTTTCACTTCGTCAAATAGATTCAATGGAGATTAATTATTATCATGTAAAGCTAATCTGTAATACTGCAAAACCAAAAATTATGAAATAATTTGTTGCTATCGATAATTTGAAAAATAATATTGAGACAGTGAAGATAATGTAAGAAGATGAATTTTTTTTTCAACCATGATTGATTATCTAAGTTATATATCGAAATGTCTAGATATTTATTTCCTGAGTTGTCTAGAAATGTTTGAATTCTCTTAATCAAAATTTGTCTTTCTAGTCAAAAAATACTTTTAACATTGATTAGAAATAGACTGAGATTATATCATTAGGATATTCCTTGAACATTAATTATGTACAAATGTTAATACATTTTATTATAGAGTAAATCTTTTAAAATGTTTCCTGACAGACATGTGATGCTATTTTTACAGTAATAGACATGTGATGCTATTTTTGCAGTAATAGGCATGGGAGAAAGTAGAGATAAATACAGGGCTAACCTTAGCCAACGGTCCCTAAAAGCAAACTATTGGCTTTTGCCGTAGCTACTGGTCTTTTGGGGATTAAGGTTGGGGAAAGTACAATAGACCTTAGGTCGCGGTGCTAGATATATTTACCACCCATCTTCTACATTATATTACATTACAACCTTAGCCAAGAGCTAATGCCTTATCTCCTTTTAGTAAATAGCAACCGTCCTTCTCGAAGGCAAGTAAATATTCTCCGGAGTAATAGAGAGTCTGTTTTCTCAGCTGCGAAAATTTAGCTTCTTAATTTTAAAGTTATTGTTGGATTATAAAATGTCTATTCTTTTCGGTATTCTAAGATTCTATTCTTTTGGGCAAACAATAGATTCTTTCTATTGAAGGCATTGGTTTAAAGTAACCTTTTGATTATTAATGATGTTCTCACTTACTGTAAAGCACTGGTCTCTTGTTCTACAAGAATCCGTGGCAAACCATTTTCAGTGTGATTTACTGCCTTTCCTTCGTCAGTCGTAAAAATTTTCCACCCAGTGAACTCTGAAATAAGGTTGCAATAACAA
Source organism: Thereuonema tuberculata (assembly GCA_023159025.1). NCBI lineage: Eukaryota > Metazoa > Arthropoda > Chilopoda > Scutigeromorpha > Scutigeridae > Thereuonema > Thereuonema tuberculata. The sequence continues at coordinate 67,334,002 of JAFIDM010000003.1, forward strand.
GCCTTTTGTTTTCCAAAAGTAGCTGCTTTTGTTTCAGTATTTTTAAAGGAATTTTCTTTGTTCGTCTGGGAGTGAGAAACTATTTTTTTTTTTTTTTTAATTTATTGAATTATGAAAACTTATCAATTAACCATTTTTATTACTATTTTAAAGAAAATAGCTCAGCGAATCTTTAATCGTGTTCGTTTTTATCTTTCCTTTTTCCTTACTAACATTCTCATGCACTTAATTTTTCCCTTTAAAAAATGATATAATTTCAGTAATTTTACAATAAAAATATATAAATGATTTATAAAAATGCTTTTGAGCTTTTAAACAAAGTGGACATATTCTACGGAAACATTTATTCCTTGATCTTCTCCATCTTGTCACCAATTTCTAATGTACACATCCTATTAAATATTAAAAGTTCGTGGAAACTTTCAGCATATTGATTTTTTTTTTAATTTTTCAGTGTTCTTTTAATTTTAAATTTTCTGTTTAATTTTAATTCGTAATCCGTTATTGATCGAATTGTATTTTCTTATCCATTCCAAAAGATAACGTGTGGGTTTCTCCAAAAAAAGTCCTAAGCTACTCCTGCAGATTAAGTCAAATTTAATCCAATAGAATTGCCAACTAATACTAACATTGTTCGTAAAGTCGGCCGTAAGTGATTTACTTACAATTGTATTACAGTATTTTTGGTCAATCAAATAAGTAAATAAAAAGATATGAGCTAACAGGTGATTAGTGGATGACCTTTCTAGAAAACTGTAGATTTGGAAGGAAACTGTTAGATTGATTAAATATTTCGTTGAAGTGCTTTTTTTTATTAAATAAACATTTTACTTGAAAAAAATACCTTTTTCTAATAAAATATGTAAAAATATCCGATTGAAAAATGAAGCCTCCGAGATATCCTAAGTTTCGTATTTTTCTTGTAAAAAGCATTAAGGGATGATTCCGATCTTCAGTTCTTAGAGATTTACTGAAATGAAAAAGCAGGGAAGGGAAAAGGGTTAGAGTTTCTATATCTTGTGTTAATTTGTCTCATTAATTACCCTCTTGTCCATGGAAAAAAAAGAAAGAAACTGTTAAATCGTCCGTCCCCAATAAAGAAAGGAAACGGGAACGAACAGGAAAGGATACAGAAATGATTGATTACGAACTGGGTCTGCCCCCTAACGCACAAATGGAAAAATTCGATTCCCCTGCCTCTACATCTCCACTTGACTTTAATCACAGTAATCAAACAAGAGGTTTTTCCGCGTGGTTGAATTGTCTTTGTCGTTATCATTTCCTCTGAATATTAACGACGCCTGATGTTTTTTTCTTATCAAAGTGGACATTAGTGGATGTTAAACTCATCCAGAAACAGAAAACACTAACACGAAGAGAAACGACTGCAATTCTTTGATGACTGTAATTCTCCAAAGTGTAATTAATATTCATTGCTTGTGATAAGGAGCAGGAATTGATAACAGAAATTGACAGATCAATCAATGGCTGTGATTTGTTGAATCAACTTTAATCTTGGAAAGAAAACACATCAGTTGAAATCTGTCTCAACAACCATTCACTTATCATCATTGTTAAAAATATTTGAATGATTTTCTGAAATTAGAATCCCAACTCAATGGTGTAAAGTAAAAGTTTAGTAAAGATTAAATAGAAACCGGTTAAACACATTCTCTCGATTGAAATTTGGTGTTTGCAGATGTTATCGAGAATAACAGACGATTTTGATATTTGGCGAATAATTGGAAAATACTACAGCGTATCATCTGGAAATGATTTCTCAAAAACTAAATTCCATTCTTCAAGAATTATTACTAAAAAAAAAAACGTGAAAACGTTTCTCTTTGTAATCTATCTCCTCCAAAGCTGCTCGGCCGATTGGGTAAATTTGTTGTGCAAGGCAGATTAAAAGTGATGGTTTTGATGCAGGAGAACTCGTAAATCTTGCATCTTTTGCGAATTATCAATAATTATAAATATTCCAAACTTGACTCCACACTGCCAGTAATGGCGTCTCTTATGTAAATTCTAATCTATTAATATCTGAAGATATCTATATCACAATAGATTTGCTATGGTAATAAGGACTATTATCTTTTTATCTTTGTATCTCACTTTAGGTTAATTATCACCGAAACAATTAAGCCATGAATTACTTTAGCCTGACCAAAAAAAAAAAGAGATTATTTATATTGTCAATAGGAAGCTCTTAAGTGTTTTTTTAAGATATTTAAAAAAAAAAAATAAAGAAAAAGAAAAATAGCTGTAATAAGTGTTTCTTAATTGTCCAATTACTGTAATGTTGAAAATGGTTTAGAATTCTTTTTCTAACTAACATTTTGAAGAAAAAAAAAAAGGAACCGATAATTTTCTATGCAAATGAAATAAGATCAATACAACCATATGTCAATGTCATACGAAGTAATTATTCAGAAACTGGTGTTAGGGCGAGATTAGCACAAATAGATCCGTTTCCTAGGTAATCATCTAATCCTTGAGGGTCTGCTATCAATATTAGGATAGATTAAATCGAAAATTACTTGGAAACTAAAGGAAGAAAAAAAGTTTCAAAAAAAATAACAAAAACTTTAGAATAAAAATGACCCAACAAAAATTAATTTTAAGGTTAGATAAAAAAATAAAAAAATAGAAATCAACATACTTTTTTTTTTAATCATTAAAAATAAAACAATCAAAGATAAATGGGTTAAAAAAGTTCAATTCTGTAATCGCTTCATAAATGTTATTTACTTATTTATTTTTATAAAACTTTTAAATGACAATCTGTTTATCATTTGTTAATTCTAGCTGTGCTATTTACGGCAAGTTTTTTTTTTACTTAAGAGTTATTTTAAGAATTACAATTCGATAAAGCAGTTCAGAAAGGGGAATAAATACAATGTCATTTTAAAAGAAGTAGAAAGCCAAAAGCTACAGATACCGAAAACTCAAATTTGTATAACAATATAATAATTATATAAAACATCGACATTCGATCCCAGAATACTCTTTTCTTAAGAAGTTGCGTGGTTTTTTTGTGAAACTTATCTCTTAAAAAGATTTCTCACTATATATATAACGGTGGGCAAAATGGAGGGACTCACATCAAACTTGGACAGTTGCACTTCCAATATCATGACTGTGTATGTAAAGCAATACAGAAAATACACGTCGTTGAAACCCCCACCATTCTTTTATACCCATCCTGCATAGAATATATGATTATAATTAGGTTTGGATACTAACTAGAAATTATTCCTAAGTTAGTATTTTCTTAAGCTATAAATATCATAGCTTCAACTTTCAATGTATTAAGTTTTTAGTTTTAGGAAAACTACATTAAAAAATACGCAGTAATACTTCTTAATGTCAAGGAAACTTGGCATTAAAAAAATGAAAATTAAAATTGTAATGTTTATTGCTATGTAAAATAATTCAGAGAGATATTAGAATAGTTTAAAATAACATACAGTTACTCTGAATGTTATTTAAACTAACGATTCTCTTATTACATTTATTTAAATACCCTTTAAAATAACAATCCTTGTGGTTCTTTAGTTGATGCAATTGCCTTGGCGGTGGTACATCACTTATAATTAAATTTTCAGTTAAATATAATGGAAAAGTCCTGATGCTGCTATTTTTATTGGCTTTTTGAGGCTTCATCTACTTGCTGGTCCAACGCTATAGACCAGAGTTTCTTAATGTGTAGTCCCCATATAGACTTCACAGGTCCATGAACTTTGAAGGAAATAAAATTACATCTTTATTATAAAATTACACTAACCTCAAGGACCCTTCTCAAGGCTTTAAGCATTGGGGCACCCAGTAAGCAAGGGGAGCTCTGTTAAGATAGTCCCAATGATTCGGGTTGGAAAAGCACCCTCATACCAAGGATTGCGATCCTATAATTCCAAAGATTTTCCCTGAAAAATAGGTCAACGTTGGCTTATTTTGACTGTTTCCTTTGTATATTATTTTATTTTAAGCATTTATAAATATTATTCTGAGAATGGGTTCACAGTCTGCGAATGGGGTCCTTCCAAGGAATCCCAACCGTACAAGTTTCTAGGGGGAAGGTGGTGCTAGCAGTACGATATTTTGTTGACGTCTGAAAATGGAAAAAAGTTATTCTCAGAAAAAACTCAAAACTATCTATTTACTGTTTGTCTTTACATCTTACTTTAACGTAGGACCAGTGCTTGAAGATTCCCATTTTCTTGAAAATCACTTTGGGTAAATAATGCCCTAAAACATCTATTCCATTTAAAAAAAACTCTAGATTGATTCTTTTAATTCAACTCTACAGGATGATACGTCTGCAGAGGAATTGAAGTCAGTAAATGACTAGCAAATTAAGCTGTTTGAGGAAGAACCAGAAGGATTAAAACTATTTAATTGTTATCTCTTCGGTTTGTTTTTATTTTATGTTTTTCTTGAAGTTTAGTAAAGTTTCTTCAGGAGTTTATTTCTTTCATGGAAAATCCGAACACTAACTCCCACACTGGATTCTCTACTCAATAGCAGCAACCATTCTTTCCTTTTCAGAATGGTTCGTTTTATACTCGATTGAAGCAGAAGCCTTTTTTTTAACCACATAGATCCAATGGCCATTCGGATTCTCTTCTCGCTTGCTTTTCTTTTCTTTCCTTTTTTTTTTCCTTCTTCCCTGTTTCATTCTCCTTTCTCCATTCTATTGGGCCGTCAGATTCAGTCAAAAGCGGATGCCACTTGTAATTACTTCCTCTCCGCACTCTCATCGATGATCAGCCGTCGGCTAATACTCCCCTCCCTCCCACTCCTCCCTAATTTTTTTTTTTCCTTTTGTGATTTCTTTTTTCCGTAGTAAGACTTTGTATAATTTTTCCTGTTCAAATCTAAATTACCTAGGTTCGAGTTGTACAAAACAAACAGATCAGAGCATGATTGACGGACGAGAGTTCGATTGTGTGAAATTGGCACAGGGTGTAAGGAGCTATGATCTCGCCAGTTATTTTGTGGTCGCTTATTGGATCACAAAATAGATCCGTATTCAATACCAGCCTTTTCTCATTATAATGACGGACTTTTTTCTTAAGAAATCTACCTCAGTAAAATAGATTGCTTTTATTATTCACTTTGCCTCGTGAATATCTTTAAGACTTCTATTCAGTTTTTTAGTCAAGTTCTGTTTGCAACTGATGTTAACAGTTTGTTCTGTTTCAAAATGGGTGTTTTTTAGAATTTGATGAAAAAGATTATCTTCAATCGTGATTTTAAATCTAAGGAATGAGTGGATTAAGAAATGAAATCTACTTGAAAACCTCGAGCCCTAATATCCAACTCGATTTCCCACAATGAGAAGTTTCATTCTTACTCGGGCGGCAACTACATAAATCGAATCACGTGATAGCTGAAATAACCAGTCTGTAAAAAATATCAAATTCATTAACAATAAAACATGAATAAAAAAAGTAAAAAACAAAACATAAAACAGTGCTTAATGAATAATGTTAAATTTTGGAAAGAATATTTTCCCCCTCAATTTTTATTTGAATTAAATGCTGTATTTCATTAAAAAATGTAGAATAATACCAAATAATTTTCTGCAAAATAGATTAATTAGAAGCATGTGACGAGAAATCAATGTATGTGTGTGAAATTTTTAATACACAGGTTAATTACAGTTTAAATTAAGTTTTGAGAAGAGAAAAGCTAATTCGAATTTATTCCTGATTAACAAAATAAATAAGAAGTATTTCAAACTTCTTAATTTAATAATAGTCTCTACTAGTTCACTAAATTCGAATCGTTTAGTTAAGTATCTAAATATTCTGCAAGAAAAAGAATATTATGTTGGTGGTCGCGGAAAAACCAACATTTCAATGGTATTCAGTGATTTTAAAATTCATTATTGCAAACATCTTAAATATAAAGAAAACATAAATAAATCAATTTTTTAACGTGTCATGTTTAATTATTTAAAAGATCACTATTCAGACACCTATTTACAATTAAAAATCCCAATAAAACAACGTTTCAAAACCTCAACTTATATGGTTTCTTTTTCAAGTTTTAGCCCCCCTACCTTAAAAGCAATCCTCCTTTTCAGGGTTCGTTGTCACAAATAAAAAGAAAAATATAAAGAAAACATATTGCAAAATATTGATAGAAAAAATATTGTGAACTTAAATTGTCAAATGTATGAGAATCTGTATGAGAATCACACGATGTAGTTTTGAATACAATTTCCTACAGACTACAACATTGTAAATGGAATATGCTGTCTGTGACAAAAATAAACCATTTTTTTTTTTGTCACAGAATCATCATGTAGGAAGTGTGGAATCTGAATTAAACTTTCTAAGTATCATTTGGATGAAAAGTATTGGAATTGATTCAAATTTCACAGTGGAAATAAAAAAAAAAAAAATTGTGATGAGAGAATGTTTAACGTGTGTGGATATATTAGTAGAATAGAAGAAGCCTACATACATAATCACAAAAATATAATTATCAATTAGCACGACCAGTTTCTTACGCTACAAACATATTTCTTCGGGATTCGAAGACGGATTGATACAAAGGCATTTTATCAATGCAGACAATGCCAAGCTTGCTGCAACTGTTGCTCCAAAGTTCGTATACTCGATGATGGATGTAGTTGACCTCCTAACATATCACAGACACGCTCGATACAGAGGACAAGTCTGGGAACCTGGCTGACCAAAAGGAACAGTTTGAATTGCTTGAAGACAACTTTGTGCAGTATATTGCTCTTGACAGGGTGACACGAAGGGTAAAACAATGAGTTGAAAGATGTCTTGCACATATCGCTGTGCATTTATAGTTCTTCGAATCACTATGAGAGGGGATCTTCCTATCTTAGAAATGGGACACAACTACACCAGCTGTAATGGCAAAATTGTTGGGTTTTGAGCGCACTCTAATCCTCCTCTGTACACAGATGCGATGTTCATTGCTAAAAGGCAGAAGCGGGACTGAACCATTCGAAAGAAGCTAATGGGCCAGCACCACTCTAAACGATCCTCCTGTGTTGGGTTGTTAAAGGCCTGCATTCGGAAGGATCGACGGGAATGAAGTCCAGCGTCTATCAATGGTGCTGATACAGAATGCTCAATATCTCTGATGTTCGAGAGTGAAGCTGTCGAACTAGTTAATGCATATCTCACAATTGAACAGTGATATTTTTGTGTACTATTAATCATCTTCCCTACTACACCAGAAAATAAATGCTAAACATTACATTTATTTCTAGAAAAAACAGCGAATTTTCGAGGAGAAAAATAAAAGAAACGTCTCCTCTTCTTCAAGCCTTTACAAAATAATATTAATATTAAATAATAAATCACGAGATTTTGAATTTACAATATCTGTGAAATATAAACATTACAATATTAATACAATATATTATTAAGTCACGAGATTAGAAGACGATTAATTCATGAATATTACAATGAATATTATAGAACATCGTCTTCTTCACAATAATCCTCGAGTTTTGTATCCAATTTCAATTGTTTTTTATAATCTAGATCTTCAATTATTATTAGTGATATTTTTGGTTGACTTACAACTTGAATAAGTACCCTTACATCGATTTCAGCACCTTCCCACAAAAGAAGCATTTCAACCACGATGGCGAGCGATTCGTCTATCAGTCGGCTTCTCGCAGTCCCTAAATGTGCCTCTCTGAATGTCCTGCAATTGCTCTTAGGGTCGTCGAGACATTGCTGATGCTAAAGTGGTTTGAATGCAATAGTTCAACGAAGCAGACTGTGTGTAATAAGATTCTGAGGGCCCTTATATGGACCACAAGATGGGCACTTCCGTTGAGCCTGGGGGTGATAGTGATGTTTCTTGATAATTAAACTTTAAGCATTTGCAATGGGAACGTAGGTGCATATGGAGTATCATTCACATTGGACACTTCCTTCGTGATGCTTTATTGCTTTTTCTTTTTTTTTTTATCACAATATAAAGAGGAGCAGCGCCCTCTGAACTTTCTGGTTAGTGGATAATGAGACTAGGACGCACATAAATTCGGGACTGCAAAACCGCACGACTGCACAGGATGAAAGATAATCTATCGCATGGCAGTGACCGATCCTAACACTGGCGCTAACACAGCAGTAGAGCACAGGTAGGCTTTGTCCTCCAGCATAGTTCGACGGCATCTGCTTAATAGATGACTGGTCGCTGGCAACCCACTACCGCGAATCCTTTCTCTCAATTTGACTCTCAACCACAGATACCTTAGGCTATCATGGGGTCTCGGACCTGGCGTTCTGAGTGGCAACACGTTGTGTTTTTTGATGAGTCAAGATTCAACTTGATGCTCCATGATGGTCGCCTAAGTGTTCGAAGAAATCGTAGTGAACGCCAGCTTGCAGCATGCATTTTGGACCGTCATTCCCAGCCGAACGCCAAGTATCAAAGTTTGGGTGCTTTTGGGTTCAATTTGTGATCTCGCCTGATACGAATTCAGGGA
>JAFIDM010000003.1:67347492-67360162 GCA_023159025.1 Thereuonema tuberculata
TCGTTTTGTCCTTTGATTAAGTGTCGAAAAAGCAGGCGTTTACTCTACATATTTATCATTTTATATTATTTTGATTTATATTAATAATTAAAGATATCCTGAAGTTTAGCAATCTGTATTACTAAAATCTTTTATTTCTCTGTCTGTCTGCCCAGCGCAATTGTTAATTTCCTGTGAAAAAATTACTACTACAATTATTACTGTGAAACATTCGCGACGGGAATCGAACCTGCAACCTTTTGATCCGAAGTCAGACATCTTATCCATTAGGCCATGGGGACTACATTCAAATTATTGTTTCTTATCACTCCCTGTGTGTGTGTGTGTGTGTGTGTGTGTGTGTGTGTGTGGCGCAATGATAGAAGAGCCTGAGATAAAAGAAAACTCATTAATTTTAGCCTACTAGATTAAAATTTAAATTTCAATGTTCATTAACATTAAGGCGTCAACAATGGCGCGCGCTATCAAATAATGAGTTCATTCAAAAAGAATAAAATAACACTTTTTGCCATAACCGCTTGGAATCGATTCTTCTTGGATTATCTCATACATACCAGGGGGAGAAAGGCGGATAGTCAAGTTCCATTAAACAATATCATACAAAACTTTTTTCGAGGCGTAACAGCAGTGTTACGCGATAATAATCCGTCAAAATTGTGGCCCCTTTTTTGCACGTTTTAAAAGCATATTTTTTTTTATTTTATTCTATTTAATTTTTTTTTAAAAATTCTTGCTGTTATCATTATTTATTGTTATCGGTACTTAAAGTTTGTTTTCAATATTTTAAAATAAAGATGCTCAGAGATATTTTATTCAAAAAGGCAAAGGCTTTTACTTCAAACATTGAGAACTTCTTAAGAGAAATGCAAAGATCATTTTAATTAAACTACATCCAAAATTATCATTGAAAACAAATGAAGCTTCTTTTGCAAATAAGAAATTATTCCCTTTCAAAAATAATACCTGCTTATGATGGAGAGCATCGAAGTTGTTCATTTTTTAGCCATAAAAAGACCTCGAAATGTTCTTTTTCTTAGGTTTTGGGTTTCTGAGTTTAAATTCGCTGGTAGATTGGTAAGAGGCATTATAATACCAAACACATGTTTTCTTTGAAGTAGTGTATCTTTAAGTAAGTAGAATTAAAAGTTCGAATTCCGAAGAATGAAAGAAGGCCAAGAAAACGTTTAAGATAGATTAAAAGTTTTGTGTGGTTTCGACTGGAAAAGACAAGAAAAGAAAAAAAAAAAAAAGGAAAACTTTCTATAAAAATGTACAGATCTTCATCCTATAGTCGGTGATGAATGCTCTTCTGGTCCAATGTAGATATTTTTTTTTAATTTTATTAAATTTATTACACTGTATAAATAACAAAAAAAAAAAAGCATCTCTTTGTCTCATTAGTACAATTGAGAAAGCCTCGAAGTTTTGAGCGTCTTTTGTCTCATAAATCTTGAAGACCTATGATGTCAATGCGATAACCAACCTTGAAGGAGGTTGATGCACGTCCGCTGCCCCACCATGATTATCTAAATGTACAAGTTAAGACTAATTGAAATCCAGCGGAAATGAACATTTCCATCCCCCTACAATATATATATATATGAAACGGAAAGATCAGTCACGGAAAGGAAATGGAAGAAAAAAAGAGAATAGAAGGACAGAGGTGGACAGAATTCTAGGGAATACAAGTTGAATCGCAATTAAAAATAGTTAGATATAAATTTACCATACAACTAAAATGTATAAGTATTTTCAAGATTGCCTAAAGTCAATATTACGTGTATGTTAAATTTATTTTTACCATATTATTAAGCTTAGTGGAAAATTTAGGTCATTTTAACTTTTTTTTTTCCAATTGGTTATATTAGCACCTGTTGTCTCCTATGCAAAATTATAGCCTAGTTTTTTTTTTCTAAGTGAAGACATCCTTCCTTCGAAATAGTTCCTCGTAAACAATATATTGGGAAAGGTTTTACTTCTTCAAGATGAGAATTAAAAAAAAAAAAAAAAATTTTCACAAACAATAGATTAAAGAATATTCGAAATGGCTTTAAAAAGGAATTTAACTGTTTCAGATATTTTCGATTTAAATTGTTTGGTGTGAATTTTGATCATCTTAGTAAATGACAAGGCCCTAGTTTTTAAAACCCTTCTCCTGTGAAAGCAGAATGTTTTCTATTTTTTTGTAGAACTGATCAGCTTCAGCACATTTGTGATGCTTCATGGGCGTTCATCCCCACCATATCCTATCATCCTTGGAAAGACGAATTGATGCTGAAAATTAAATTGCAAGAATAGATTTCTTCAGAAGCCTAGTAATATACAAACCTTACTTACTAATCATTCTATCTGAACTATTCTTCTTTGCATTCAATGTTATAGTTTCATATAATAAGTAAATAGCAATAACATAATAAAAAAGCAGGTTAATTTGTACTAAACGTTAATGAAAATCAGTTGTGGGACAACTATTGAAATTATTATTATTATCTATTTAAAATATAACCTAAACAAAAATTGGTTAAGGTCATTTCTATTCTTCATTGTGGCATTTCCTTTTATTTGGCTTCAATTGATTTTCAGTTTATTGGAATGTGATTCCATCAATCCATAGAAGATTTTCATAAGTAATGAATAATAGCTTTCGTAAGCCATTGGCTGAAGTCAAATGATTTAGTATCGTTTCCATACGATCAAATAAATCTGTCTCTGCCTTATTCGAGGCTGTTTAATTAACAAAGGGAAAAAAAAACAACAACATATTTGCAATGTTGCTAATTATAGCTTTGTGACAGGTTTTCTTCTAACGTTTTTTTTTTTTTTTTTTTTTTTCCATATCTGTCCAGTTTTAATTTAAGTCTGAAAATAACGAATTGAAGGTTATTACTTCGCCCTTCAATTACTTTTATAATACGAAGAGTGTTAACAAAGAATTGTATCTCCTTGTAGATTTATCATTTGTGATTGTTATAATTTCATTTTTACTTAAACAAAGAGGTCTGAAATGGTCTAAATTTTGCGAATCTCTATATTTCTTTCAGAGCAAATTAAGAAGCAAATGATTTATAAGCTTTGAAGTTACAAAAATTTTCCCCCAAAAAAATAAACTTCAGGAGAGAAATAATAAATTTGATCAATGCCTAAAAATGTATCATCTGCGCCTACGGTGACATAAGTAAAAGAAACTGAATTGAAACAACTTTAGAATCCGTCTCAGATGTCTGTAATTAAAGCAGCTTTGGTTAACGAAAAATAAAAACAGTAAAAAAAGTAAACTAAAAAAAGGTATAAGAAAGTAAAAATTACAAATATTTTCTGTTTGTAGATTAAATGCATAAAAACAGCAATCAAATATATTCTTATACTGCAGACATTTTAACTAGAAAAATCGCTACTTTAAAAGAAAAGAAAAGCTAATTTAAATAAATTTTATGGAAAAAAGGCTTTTAAGTTAATTCAAGACTTATTTATTTTATTTTTATTATGTATACAAATGAAATTTAACGTGCGTTAGAACATTTTATATTAAAAGAAAACAAGAACGCATATAACTAAACAAAACACTGAGCTATTTTTGGCATTTGTAGTGGGATTCGGAGACAGTTCGAATTTGTGCTCCGATTCCCAGTACAAAAAAAAAACGAAAATAGCTGAGTGAATTTTTGTTTTGTTTAGTTAGGTGCGTTCTTGTTTTCTGTTAATGTTTATGAATGTATTTTTGTAATTTTTCGTACAAATTGAACAAATGATAAAAACGATTATAACATGATTCTGGAAATATGCGATGTTTTTAATCTCTTTTAATTACAGCATACTTTCTGTATTATATTTTGCGTACCCACAAATCCTATTATAGGAATCTTTGAATTCCAGATCGAAACTACTGAATGGAGATTTTAAGTGAAAGGTGCCACTGTGGGGTGGATCAAGATTTTATTCAAATAAAATAAGAAAAATGATGTGGCCAATGAATATGCCGAAGTATTAGACCGTAGAGAAGCGAGTGGAATGTCATTAACAATCAAATGCCTGAATTCGGTATTCGTTCAATTATTGCTGCTTCCTTCAATAAGAGCGATAACATTTGAAAACTGTCTTTGCCGCCCGTATGGACCCGATGTAATTTGCGAGTTTCTGAACAGTTACGACTCTGGCGCGATTTTGAAAAGGGTGGCACCACAAGTTGATAATAACAGTCCGATACCCAGTTGATCATAGCTTTCCGAACGCCTAATTTATAACCCTTCGGCTTCTGCCTTTCCCATTTTAACAGCTTCTAATAATCGGACTTCGATGGGGTTCACCATTAAATTACGAAGCGAGTTCTCATTCAGTCTAAGTCCTCCTTTTGGCCATTCGTATCGTTCTCTATTGACAGACGCTTTTCGATACAGACGCGCAACTTTTCAACGAGACTCACTTGACTGCGCTGCTGCCATCTATTGTCCAATGGCACCTTCGCTACTAATCATTGAGAACCAAAAGCCTATAATTACTAATTCGTTATCCTAGAACAATTTAACACTTTCGCAAAATCATAACCATAAGCAGCATTATTCGGCAAGAGTACAGGGATCCTGGAATTGCATACTTTTATTACAATTTATTTATTTGTAATAAATGGATTAGTCAAGTACCGTAATATCGTTCCACATGAACTGTTTTTTTATTTGATTCATTGACGGTATATCAGTAGACATATGTGTTACCTAGAAAATTAGTCATAAATATCAACAGAATAGAAGATAGGTCTTTAGGATATACTAAAATCTATTAATACATGGTTTTATTGAAGTTAGGAATCCTCTTATACGTAAAGAAATTAATTCTGATTGAAAATCTCGATTTTTAGATGAAGGGAATTAAAACGATATCACATATTGTTTTGAAATTTTGTTCTGTAAATTAAAAAGAGGGTTCTGAACAAAGTTTGATTAAATTTTTCACTTAAGTTTGTTTTGAGTAACGTCATAGATTCTTAAACTATTTAAATATATTTTACATAATATAGGAGATATCAATTAACGAAGTTTAGCCTATTATTTTCTCTGGTTTGTATTTCAAAGCAAAATACAGCCTAACTTAATGTAAAATTGTTGTATATAAAGTAGCTGAATAATTCTACAATGCATGATTGTATTGCACAATGATGTTTTAAAAAAATTAATTTTATGAAATATCGAATGCCAAGTATCTTTTCAACTGCTTGTCAGGTATAATTGCCTTATTATGAATATAGATATTTTTATCTGATTACAAATATTTAAATTTTTCTGCCAGATAATTTTCGTGATTGCTTCTGCGGCTATTTTCTATAACTTAAAGCCATTTGTTTGTTGTTGTTCAGATTAAGAACCTAAAAAATGAAATAATCTTAGTTCAATTTTTGGTTTAAGTCGAGTACGTTTTATTTATATAGGCTAAACGTTCGTATCTTAAAATAAACTTGATAATTAGTCTCCAACTTTTGTATATTGGATATCGTCGACACTTTATTTACATTTTTCTCTCTTAAAATGAGGAATTACCTAATTTTTAGTTTAAATGTGGGAATTAAACCATTAACTGACTGGACTACAGTGTCCTGCTTTGTTTCCGACGTTGATGTCATGACAATAACTAAGGACAGTGAAGCAGACTCTCTTAAGTGTTTTATAATAATTAATATATGATACATTTACTAATGAATTAAAAACAAAAACAAAAAGCTGTCCTTCGAAAGATTTATGAAATTTATTTCCTTTTTTTTCTGTTGCTAATGATTCAAATATATTTTTTTGAAGAAAAGTTAATTAATTGTTATCAACGATCGATGAAAAATATTAGAGGCACTGAATTTGGTTGTGAAAAATTTTATCTCAAAGCTTCTATTCATTTTATTTAAGTTTTCATGCTGAAGTAATGATGTATTTACTGGCATATATTCTTTTTTTTATGTGGTCTAGAATCTTCGGATTGCGAAAAACTTAATGTCAGGTTGTATCTTAATCTGAGCAGAACAATCTCAAATTACGACTGTTTCTGTATTAGGTAACAGATGAAAAATAATAACAAAAAATGACAGGCTTTCTATATCGTTTTCCACTGCCACTGTTGTTTGTAATTTGGCAACTCTTGAGTTATTAATGCCCAGTTTTCATCTTTCAAAAAGAAAAAAAAAAAAAATGAGTCGTTGTCTGTTGGATTAAGTTGGGGGAAATGTGTTAATAATTTCATCCTTTCCCCAGTGGCTAAATAACGTCCTCGACGCATAAAGCCTGCTCTAATCCTGGGTAATCATCTCCTCTGAGTCCCTCCATTGTCCAACAGGTATAATTCCTGTACCAATTGCCAAACCGCACGTAATATGATTATATTACACGCTAATTTCGGTGGGTAGAGGAGGAAAAATTATTGTTTTGTCCACTTCCTCTGCCCTCTCCCTTTCTTCTTCAGTTAAAGGATTTAAAAAAGGAGCCTTATCAAAAAAAAAAAAACCACAGAGGAAATTGTCCATTAAATGCTGCCGCCTAAGTTTACTTTTTTTTTTTAACTGTTGTCAAAGGCTGATTTACTGCAGCGATGTTTGTAGGATAGCCTCAAAATGAATATTTATTGTTACAGGAAACACTTAGGAACCTAAAATAAAGATAGAAAAAAATGCTCCTTCTGGCTAAACCCCACCTTCTACTAACTGTTCGTTTTATATCATAATATATTAGTAACAAACTTCACCTTTGGATTTAACTTTTCTGATTAGGAATATATCTGTCTCAGTGACGTCAGGAAACTGCTGAGAAAACGGATGTCGTCACTAGGGAATAATTGTATTTCTATGATATCCCAATAAATCAGTTTTGGTAATTCTTTAATTGCGGAGTTTACAAAAAATAGAAAAAGCAGAAGTAATGTAACTGAATTGATGATCTCTGGAAGCTTTTCGGAAATACACAAAAGAAGAAATAGTTTTTTATTTGTTTGTTTGTTTGTTTTTTTCTATGTTCCCTAAAGTTGGTGTACCAACTTTCGAATAACTAATTGGAGGTGACTATTAGAAATTTTGTTTACATTTCAAAACAAAATTTCGTAATTTTGCACTGAAATGATTAAATCTCACTTCCCTTTTTGTTGCTTTACTCTTACATTTAATATTTATTTATTTATTTTCTTTATTCTGTTACCGTATTTACGCCTTTGAGTCAAAAATAAAGAAGATTGGATTTAAAAAAAAAAAAAAAATTCCAGGAATTGAAGTAATAGTAACGTATAACTTTTCTGTCATTTTTTTTACAAATTCTTATTAATAAGCCTAGTTTATTTATTATAAAAAATAAACATTTCGCTCTTGACTTTGATGATTTAATTTAATTTAAATATAACCGTGAGTTTCTTTCTATGATGTAAAAATCATAAAATAAAAACATATTACTTTCATCTTTTTTTTTTCTTTTTCCTTTTTTTATACAAAAATATTACAAATAATCTATTATAAAATAGCTGCAGTATTCTATTATCCAAATTAATAAGGAAGATATATAAAGACATAATACAGAATTGTTATGCATCCTTCGTAGCTATTCCTACATTTACAGAATAGTTTTGACGCAACTTTGGTCATTATTTTGACTTTAAAGCAAGTTATGGGGGGGTATTTTTAAGTAAATCCTCCTACACCTTACTCGCAATGTCTTGAGAATGACTAGAAGATTTTCTCTTGTCATTCAAGAGACGACTTGTATCATCATCGGTGATTACTTTTCTAACTCTGTTCTATTCTTTTTAAGCAACAAGACATCTGACTTCGGATCAGAAGGTTCTAGGTTCGATGCCTGTCGCGGACGTTTCATTGTAAAAATTACTTCTATTTTCCATTCGCTCATGAAATTGCGCCGGACAGACAGAGAAATAAAAGATTTTAGTAATATAGATTGTAACACTGTTTGCTGAATGAAAATGCCTTTCGTTAAACTATTTGATATTGTGAAAGAATTACCCTTAAAAATTATAATCATTCGAAGCTGCTTGAACCTCTTTTAACAGACTTTTATCGTAGGCCGGGGGGGGGGGGTTACACTTAAATTGGATAATTTAACAGATTGGTAAAAGTGAAAGAAGGGTCAAAATTAATAGAAAACGAAGATTCAAATAATAATATTTGAAGGAAAACTTATACTTACATTTACTAAAATAAAATATATTAAAATTGGAAAATTTTATTTTTGTATCTATGAATTGGCTGCTGTTGCGACTTGGGTCTCTCTTAACTGATTCTTGACAGTAAAATCAAATCTCACAGATCGTTTGAAATTCGTCAGTTAATAGCGCAGTCGGATAAAAAGAGCTTTTACTGTAAAAAAAAAAAAAAAAAAAAAAATTATGCAGAGCTCAAGAAATGCTCAGATGACCAAAATGAATGTGTTTGTGTCAATTGGATGAATACAGTAGTTTAAGCTCAATTATTCCTAATCTGACTAACTTCAGTACACTTGAACTTATGCTAAATAATCTAAAATTACTTTACCGCCTTATGAGAAATTTGTAAAGAGGAAACCTTAGTCGATATTTAGATTTATCTAGTTCTGTGATTAGTTTTGGTAAATTGGGACTAACCTCCGATATTCAGGGATACATTAAAGGAATTAAGTAAATATTGTTAACCCCAAATGCAGAGAGCAGTTTAAAGTTCTGTAACGAAACTACAAGCTTTTTAAATGTAACACACTGTTGTTTGAGTTTTTCCTAGCTGTAAAACATCCATGTTGTTTGTTGAGGAATTAGATTTGTAGCAAAATAACAACAAGGGGGAAAAAAAACCTTCATTTCTCTTGAAACGTAGAACGATTGGCGTGCTGGCCTGTGGTTAGACAAGTGTTGGGCGGTGCACCTGAACCACCAAGGACGCCTAATCGGTGTCTTCCTGTCCCTCAAATACAATAATCCCCTCCCGATATTTTTTTTTTTAAATGTATATATATTTTTTTAGTATACATAAACAGTCTATCTTCTCTTTATCGTTGTATCCACACTCATCTTTTGTTTTAGCGAAGTTAATTATCACTGGTTTTCACCTGCTTTCTGTAGCTTTTCCTCAACCCTTTCCTAATGAGAGAAATGCTTTTTGCTATTGGAAATTAACAAACAATTCATTCTGTTGTTGTTACTTTTATTAAGTTACTATTTTTATCAAAAAATGAAAATGTCAAAATCTCGAACTAAATTAAGAGAAATACGTTTAAAGAGTGAGGGGAAGGCTCCTAACCCATTTACACCTTTCATTATTGATCTGTGTATCGTTTGTAGCAGAGCAACCTTTATTTCACGTACGCCTAATAATATTCATATAATGTTATAATTCCTAATGTAGCATACTTTATATTATTTATATTTCCGTTTTAATAGATTTTCCAGCATTGTTTATGTTTCTATAATATATACAATTCTATCAAACAATTTAAATGTAAGTTAGCAAACCAAGCTTTTCTTATAAGATAAAATAAAAATGTACCAGATTCTATGTGCTTATTTTATTGGCTTCATCTGATCAAAAACAAGAAAGTATCGAATTGAATATACTAAACTGTTAGACTTAAAAACCTATCTTTCATGATAAACGTAAATATAAATTCCATCTTTAAATCATTCCTATCACACAAAATCTTCTCTCCTGTACAGTAAACATCCTTCTTGAATAAACAGAATTTCGTTCAAAACGTTTTCTGAACTTCTTCAGTACAATTATAGAATCAGAAAGAAAAATCGATCTGTCCCCAAACAGATTCACTTAATAAATAATTCAAAATTTTACCACAAAATAGATGTGATTTAAGGTTTCAATTATAATAATACAAAAAAATATGAATTGTATTAATAACTTATGAGAACTTATCTTTATCATGCAATATTCTCTTCTAATGTATAATTGTTAATAATGTATTCCTTTTGCTTTATTGATGCATTCAAAACTATTGATAGCAAATGTCTCTACATCAAATCTAGTCTCTTTGTCAGTAATATGGAAGAGGATGTCGACCATTGGATCAGGATTGTGATATATAACAAATAATGGTCTGCTCAATCAGATACTTATTTCATATTACTCTTTTAAGCGCGGATGTGCTCCCTTCATCGTTCTTTGAGGGTTCTTCCAGTATTTCCGAAATATTAACACTTTTTGGTAATTTCAACACTTTCTTTGGCTTATTTAATTATACAATTTTGCTGATTCTTACGTCCTTTTTTTAGTAGCTATTTTCCATTTCCATAGCTTCTTATCTTCTGTATTGTCTGTTATTCTTTTTAAGTAATTCCGAATAATATCTTTTTTTTATGCTTTTATTGTGTGCAGATTTGAAATTCAGAATATGGTTCCTCCTGATAAATGAGGGGCTCAGTGGAAAAGAGGCACATGCAAATGATAATTTTGCAGGAAAGCAAGTTTTAGAAAAAGTAATCGCCTGTGGAGAGTTGGTATCTACTTGTAAATATTTAAACTTATAGTGAAAGTAGATGGTGATTGAAGATGATGGTTAATAGAATAGATACTAGACGGCAGGATCTACTCAACAATAGTAAAAAATCAAAATCCATATAGAGGTGGCATGTGCCCCTTCTCCACTGGGCCCCTCAAATGTAAAAAAAGATGGGGGTTTTCATAGTACTCATAAGTCAGATTAATTCCTTTATTCATTACGATATCCAATTAAGGAAAAGTATTTGTCAATTTCATTTTCTTTCTCGAATTTGATTTATTTATCTGCCGTGTTTACAAACATAAAAAAAAAAATCGAGCTGTCTTTCTGTGCCTTTCCGGATTAGTAACACATCATTCGCATATCGAAAATATTCAAAATTGTCCTTGTTCCGTTTGAGAATTAGATCACTTACAAATTTATTCATATAGATATTATATAGTGTACCAGAGATAGGGTTTCCATGAGAAAACCTTTTGTTTGTCTATATATCTTGTTTTTAAATTTGAAATGACTGACCTATAATGGTAAGCTTTTGATGACATCGTTTAAAAATCGACTAAGAGTCTGGGTAGAATACCAGTAAGGATTTAGGATAGGTCTCAATGGGATATTCTGTTTATATTCACTTAATTATGTTCTCTGATGTTTTGAGAAATTCTGAGTTTCACATTTATTTGCTTATAGGTTCTCAAATGTAGTCTGCAGTTCTGTTCATTGTATGGTATATAATTTATGGCTTTCTCGATTTAAGTTATAATTGTAAATTATCAGCTTTCTCATCAATTATAAAGTCTTGTTTGTTACATAATCACAATCCTGATCCAATAGTCGAAATTCTCCTCCGTATTATTGACAAAGAGATTTATTGTAGAGACATTTGCTATCAATAGTTTTGAATGCATCAATAAAACAAAAGGACTATAAATTAGCAATTTTGCATTAGAATTTTTTTAAGAGAGTATTGCCTGATAAAGCTAAGTTCTCATAAGTTATTATATTACAACTCATCTTTGTTGTATTTTCGAAATTGAAACCTTATATCACATCTGACTTATTATAATTGAAAGCTTGTATCATATCTCTGTTAAAAAAAAATTAATAATACATTAACTGATTCTGTTTGGAGACAGATTGATTTTTCTTTTTGATTTTCAATTGTCTATGAAGAAGTTCAGAAATCGTACTGAACGAAATATTGTTTATTAAAGAAGGATGTTTAGAGGAGAGAAGATTTCGTGTGATGTGAGTATCTTTCATGACTTTTACATGATCTGCGATGGAAACCAAAAAACAAGAAACTTAAATGCTCAGTGTTTGAAAAGCCTCTAGCGATTGCCTTGAATTCAATGAAGAAATCTAGGAACGTAATCTTGAAAAAAAGAGTAAAATTGTACAATGTAACATTCCTGTATTGTATAAAAAAAAATAATAAAATCCTTTAAAACAACACAGTATTGTACATATTATTCAGAATTTAAATAACTGAATTCAAATTATAAAATCATACACCAAAGTATGTAACAATTTAGTTGTGATTTTGTACATTTATAATAGTGATAAGAAAAGTAGTTTGATGTTGTTATGGAAGTGGAAGTGTTTTGTTCTGTTGTTTCAGTCGGCATGAAAGAAAAAAATCTACTCAGAAATTAACAATTATCCTAATCTTTGTGACAACATTTCAGTAATTACTGTAACCGGCAGCTGCAATTGTAACCTAATTACAATGTGAGGGAATTATCCTCTATTTTTCCGAAATGAAGGATAGTGTCTTTCTGTTGAATTGGTATTGAAATGACTAATCCTGTGGACAATTAGCTTGGGAGGAACAGGTTCAATGGTGAAAAAATATTCTTCAAATGCTCTCCAAACATTAATGATTTTTCTTACAAAAGAAGTAAGTAATTTTATCCAGTTTCCCTCGCGTTATCATCGAATGTAAGCAAAAGCTATGTTCATCTTTATGAAGTGTTTCATTTTAAAGAAGAATTTTTTCAAAGTATCTAGTATAATAATTGTCTTAACAGTTTCTCTTTTGAAAGAAAGCAAGTTTAACGTCCGTAATCATTTATAAATGGAGGGAAATCGCCAACCGGACAATCAATATGCCTTCGCCCATTGAGCCAACATCAACGAGTAGATTCTGCTGATGAGTCCCCAATAAGGACGAAACAATTGTACAGAATTCTCGTTGATGTTGGCTCAATGGGCGAAGGCATATT
>JAFIDM010000003.1:67360172-67383069 GCA_023159025.1 Thereuonema tuberculata
TCAATGGGCGAAGGCATATTGATTGTCCGGTTGGCGATTTCCCTCCAGTTTCTCTTTTGTTACGATATTTTTCAAGTTTGGATATTATAAGTGGCTTCCTATTATAAAAGCATAGACTAAAGAATATAACGATTAACATATACTTATCTTATCGATATTATAATCAATTATAACAATTGATTTGTGATTTATAACTTTGACAAGAAAAGCAGTTTGATATTGCTATGAAAGTGGATTGTTTTCAACTCGTGTCAGTAGTTGACTGTTGGCAGCGAACAAAATAAAATAATCGAACTATAAGTGGAATTAAAAAGTAAGAGAAAAAACACGAAAGAGAAGATACAGAGGAAAGAAAGTAGCAAGTGAACCTGTTGTTCTTTTGTCTTGGGATGCTAATTAGATAATTAGTTTTGAAATAAATCCGGATCCCCCGGAGAGAAACCGACTAATTACTCTGTCGTCTTTTCGGCAGAAAATGAAATGTTTGATGCGAGAGAAGGCCTTGGTGGTAGTGTTTGGTTTTTTTTTTCTCCTTGGTTTTTGTGATTTCTTCTCCTTAAAAACAAAAACAACAAAAAAGAAAAAAAAGAAAAAACTGCATTCCAAAAAAAAAAAAAAATCCAGTTATTTGGGGTGTTTTGTTAGAAAGGTAAAACTTACGGGAATATCTGCTTATTAAATTTATAACTTTCGGAGGAAAGTAAGCCATTGAAATTTTAAAAAGTAATTAATTTCATCACCTTGGGGTTGATGAAAATAAAAAGCTAAAGCGAACCCAAGGAAGTTCTCCACTCGACGGTGAATGCCTTTTTTAACTTTATCTGTGTTATATTCGATTCAAATAGATTTCAATTTGAAAACTGTAAATTTACAAAGATTATCACCTCTAGGAACAACAACTGAGTAATGGGTTTTCCTCTTTTTGCTAAAGATGAGTTAAATTTAAATAACTGAATTTCATTAGCACTGATACTTAAGTGGAAGTCCATTGTTAAGTGTTCTCTTCATCTTGAGTATCTTTCAACAATAATTTTAGAACCTTAACGAAAAGTGTTTATTTGAACCTTAGAATTGATGTTTTGATTTGTCCAAGAAAGAAAGAACGTTGTCTATTGAGCAATGTTCATCGTCCAATCGAACTTCGCTGACTTCAGGATCTTCAAACTACTATTACATTAAACATCTAAGAAAGCAATTTCGTAAATACATTGTATTAAAGGTAAAATAAAAAGTAAATTATTTATTTGGCTCCTTCTCGAAGCTTTTTATGAGGAGAGAAATATTATATTACGATTCGTGATGTACGAACGAAAAATTCGTTGATTTTTTGCAATTACAGTTGTATCCAAAAAAAGAATTTTAGATAACCCTTTTTTTTATTTCGTAATTTTGTATTTGTTTCTATTTGTATTTGTTTTTGCAGATGATTTATTGGCTAAATTTTCTTCACAATCTTGAGAATTGGATAAAATGCAATGAAAGTTTCCGACTCGAAATCTCTTTGGAATTTTCAAGTGTCGTTTAATTAACCTTGTGAAGTAATTGTCAGTTTGTTTCCTTCTGTAAATATTAACATTGTATTTCTAATTTTTTTTTTATTAGTCTTGAAATTATTTAAGCATTCAAGTTGAATAAAAACATGAAGGGGAAAAAAAGAAAACCTAGCCTCTACTGCTCCATACAGAAGCCATGAAAAGAGAGTGAAAAAAAGGTTGGAATTTTAAGAGATGTGTCTACTTACTGCTTCCCACTCGCCGTTGGAATGTTAACATTTTCCCTTTGGTCGACTCGGCTGACAACTTAAAACCACGACAAACCATAGATATATCTTTATCATGAGCTCCTTTTCCTCTTTCAGGGATGTTTAGTGGAATTTTTTCCCCTCTTTTTCTTTCTTTACTTTTCTCGTTTCAAATAGTTTTTTTTTGCTGGAATTCGCGAAGAAGTTTCTACAGAACGAAGAAATATAATGAATTTGGCGTCATTTGTCTTTCTCAAGAAAAGTGGTTTTCCTCGTGTGACAGTTAATTCGTGACTCATGAAATTGGTGTCTTCATTTACACAGCTGCCTCTGAAGTTTTTGTTTTTATTAGTAAGGTTATAGCATTTCTATATAATTGTACTTCTCGGAAAATTTTTGCACAAAATTTTTTAATGAAAGTTCGATGAAAACCAAAGGATAGTTAAGGGTTTACTGTGAGTTTATACGATGTAAATTTATTGGTTGAAATTCAAGATTGTCTTAAAAGTATCGTGATCCATTTCAAAATTAGCAATTCAATATAATATTATTTACCATACACTTTAGAATTTCTGATTTTTTTTCTCTATATATTGTATGTATGTAGATCTACATATATCGTCAACAGTGATACGTTGTTGTATGGTTGATCATTTTGTTAGGAATAAAATTATATTCTTAATTACATTATGTTTGAAGTAAGTAATTGTATCGAAAATAAGAAGCAAATTAAACAAAAATCTATATTGGTAAAAATAACTAGGATCCGTTGATATTTTATCGGGATGCATTTAATATCCTGGCTCTGCAAGCATTTGTTAAAAGATTGTAGAGTTTAAAGCTGTAAGATTGTAGAATGATTTACAGCGATTTCTTATTAAAATCCTATAAATCTTTCGGGATTTTTATTTTTCTTGATTTAACTTTATGAATTGTATTTAGTAAAAAGTGTAAATTTTATAATTTCGCTCGTTTTTTTTTTACTGGAAAAGCACAAATTGTTAAAAATATTTTTGAAATGAGTCGTTCTAAATACTGCATGTTTGAATAACATTTTGGAAATATTGTAGCATTACACTTTTTAACTTAACCCTTTTTTTTATTAAGAGGTTTGGAAGTTTTCCAGAATTCTTTTAAAATTTAATCGTAAACATTGATTGGAGGTTGTTTACTAAAAACAGGCACGTAGCCAAGATTTTATTAAGGGGAGGGGGTGGGTCCATTATATTAAATTTTTATAAATGACTTTGCTTTCTTTAAATGAAAATTTAAAACTTATACTAAAATCTATGGTGAGAGTAGGCTCTTTGAATTTCATCATTTATACACTTACACACTTTCTTTTCTTCCCCAAGAAATTAACAAGAAAGAAGTGGCATTTCTCATTTGCATGAAATTAGAACCAAATTGAAGCAGTGTGTAAGAACATTTGAGTATGAAAACAAGTTCAAGGCATAAACTTATTCTGTATTTATTTTACTAGCTCAGATTGCATTTGATATATTTGAGATTGGTCATGAAAAAAAATAAAAATAAAATAAATTATAGTTTATTTTGCTTTATTGTCTGAGATTCAAGTTGCATTCAAAAATATATATGGGCTTGAAATATTTGCAGTAGTTCTTCACCTGTAAATCATACTGTGGCTTATTTCCATTGTTTTACTAAAGAATTGTTAAATTTTTAAAAATTTTCACATATATGTAGGAATCTAATGAATTTAAAACACAATTATCTGACAACTGCATCTCAGTGAAGCAACAGGAATATTTTGGGAGAAATTTAATTAAAGTTGCAGAGGTTCTTTTTTTTAGGTTTAGTATTTTCTTAGTAATTAATGCATTAAAAAAATGAAAAATCCTAGAGCTAATTAATGTTTGACTGAATCATTTCAGCGAACAACTAAATTCTTTGACTTTCCGTTTAATGGCGTTAAATGTTTGCTCCTAAATACTCAAACAAGTTCCCAATGGTAGGATTTGAATTCATTTTAAGACTAATTAACAGAATGACATCCATGGATACATTGCCTTATACTGCAGGACAGGCTGTGTTGATAGACAGACGGTGAACCCTTTCTAGGATTAAACGCGGTCCCCAAATTCATTTAAACGTTTGAAAAGAATCCCACTGTGAAGTCGAGTTCTAATAAACTCCTTTCAACTCCCACGCCCTGGCTTGAGGGTATCCGACTGAAGCTCTGAAGGTGGGCTTTATCCTGTTTGTTAAAAAAAAACCTACATCTCTTGAAAATAACATTTCGACGCTGCTCTTTTCAGAAGAATAAGGTTAATTGGCTTTTGATAAATGTGTCACATTAACAACACTGATGTTTACATTCATTATTAGACGTAGTGTATTTTACGTTTGGGGAAACTTCAAAGAGTAAGTGAAATTTCAAAGATGAAATTAAATAACAATAATTGCTAACGTGGGAGTCAATGTGGAACCACCATTGCTATTCTTTTTGTTTGTTTATGCTTTGGAGGCTCCACATTGACCCCCTCAGTTGTTCCTATTAGCCTCTGTATCGAGACCTAGCAGTTTACTGGTGACTACTCCTAGCTGACGATCGCCTGAAATAGCTGTTCTAGATATCAAACACTTGGTCTCGCCCATCATTGTTTGTTAATAATTACTAAATTAAGAGTGTAGTGACTTAGAAAATGTTCTGAGAATTTTAACAATACTCATTTTAACAATATTCATTGATACAATGAATAATAAGATAATTTTGTAAATTAATTTTGAACCGAAATCCAACTAAGGGGTTTTGCTTAAACGATAAGGATCCATCTTCCATTCCTATTTCAATTGATGGAGTTAGCATTATTGATAAAAGACATGTTTTATCCACTACAAATTTTATCCAATAAATATATATTGTGACGATAGGATCATCACATTTAAAATTGCCGAATTCAGTGAAGATTTCAAACAACTTAATCTGTAGAGAGAAAGCAATTTAATTTACATTGTACTTTTTTTTTTTTTTTTAAGTTTAAATAGTGTTTACTACAAAGTAAGATCTTGAATTTCAGACGTAATGTGTGACTAGAAACTTCAAGATCTGAAGGAAAGTAGTTGCAGATTTGTTACTAGAAGAAATGTTCCAAATTTTCTTTGGAATTATTTTTATAAAACCTGAACGAGCACATAAGAAAATCTATGGATATATATAAGTAGTGTTTTTAAAAGTTTTTGCTCTAGGTGTAGTTTAAAAAAAAAAAAAAAGTAAATGTAAGAAAATGAATTATTCCAAGAAATCAGTCAATGAAATACTTTCCGTCTGAAGACGCTAATTTCCTTTGCAAATTAGTTTCGTGTTTTTTATTAATTGAACTTGTTAACTAATTTAAGACAAGGCTTCCATTTTCATTAAGAAAACCTTGTAAGATTAGGTTCGGTTGAAGTCGGATTGAATGAAGACTAACATATTAACCTCACATTCATCATCATTTACCCGTAAGGAAATTGCCTCTGTAATTAAAAGTTGTACTTACTGTTTAAAGAAAGCAATAATAATAAATCTCCTAGAGTAGCTGTCAACTTTTTTAGTATTTTTCATTTTTAATTATTACTCTTTGACAGCAATGCTGTCGAAAGATGGTAGGGTTAAGAAATAAAATAAAACATTTTAGAAGTTTTGATATTTCCTGTAAAGAAATATGATTACTTTAATATTTTTTTTAACTTTAATATTTATTATTGATTCTTACTGAGAAGAAATTATAATGTTTAATAGCAATTGAAATTATTATTACTTATTCTTTTTTGCAGAAAGATTAAATAAATAATAGCAGGATTTCAGTTTATGTAAGAAAACATTTAGAAGATACAAATATATTAAAAAAAATAAATTAAAAAAGTTCTTAGAACTTCTTCTTTTTGCTTGTTTTCTAGTTACGATTAACAAGAAAAATTAACATTTTGCTTGATGATTTTCATTTATCCACTACATAAAGTTATCCATATAACTGTTGTTTATTGTGTTTTCTTCCTTAAGTCTCAAATTGTTTAGAAGTATTGGCTAGAAAAGCAGCTATCAAAAATAAACATTGTGTAAATATTGTGTTGATTCCTTGTGATAAAAAGAAACTCTGGAAGACGTCCTTTAAAAGAGTCTATCATTAAAAGGAAAGGTTGTCGTTTTCAATGAGAAATTAAAAACGTAGACGTTGAATTTAAAATAGAAATATGTCACGCCCCCGAAAACTTAGCTAAATTTTCGTACTGGTTTTGTGTTGGATATAAAATAAAAAAGACTTGTGAAGACTTGTTTTTTTTTTTAATTGGTTGGAAGATAGTTTGCAAAGAATCACTGCTACCCATTGACTTCAATTAACTTGGCGCTAATTTTTCTGTACTTCCTCATGTGCTCGGAATTCAAGATTTTTTTTAGGATTCAGTTAATATATAATTGAGATTTACTTCGTTTTTAATTTATAAATCCTTGAACTCTCCTAATTCAATAACACAAAACTTAAGATCATGAGTGTCTGAACCTGACTGTCAGCGCCAAATTACTTGAAATCTTGTCCTAGGATTTTACTTGTCATTAAACAATAATACGTCATTTATTGATTACTTTTAACAAATGTTTGGTTTTGTTCATTATGTATTTTTAATTTCTTGGACAGTTTAGAGTCTTCACTCTTACTCTTTTCTGCAGGGATTGTTCCAATGTCTTTGTGTTTATTGTCATATTCTGGTAACTGAATTCTAAAAAAAGTTCATTATTTTTTTTTTCCTGTCATTGATTCATATTTAATGTTTGAATATAAACAATCTTCTTTTGATTAATCAATATCACTTTGCTTTTAAATGGTAACTCTAAAGTGAATTTTTTTAAAAATAAAAATATTACACGAAAAATAATAAAATTAAAATTTTATGGGATTTAATTTCTCTTAAAACTGAAATCCCTGGTAAAAACACCTATTGTAAGTCTCTTAATTTGGTTGAAATACTTATCCTTTTCTTCATTACAACCTTTTCTTTTTATTCGCTAACATCTGTAGCGTTTTTATTGTAAAATAATGAATTCCATCAATGAAAAGTACTCCATTCACTTTCCCTTCTAGAAATCGTATCTCACCATAAATTTGCCGATCTTTTTTTTTTTTCCCACGTTCTGGAAAGTTCGCTGGAGTCGTCCCACGTTGCCACTGTTGTTTGAGCCTCGCCATTTCTCAGATCTTTATCTTCTAAAGACTCAGAAATGCCGGTGGTCCTCGTGTTATCCGTTTTCTACCTTAAGTAGGCTCCGTTCTCCTTTTGTAAAAAGCAACTTCCTTATCTTCTTGTCTTATTGTGTTTCTAATGATCTCTTTACAGTTTCAATTTGTGTTCCGTTAAATCTTTTTGGTTACGGTGCCAATCGCAGCCAGACTGAACAATGCATGGAAACAATTCGCCATGAAATCGGGCGCCGCTGTATCTTCACGTGGACATGGGGCGAATCTGATATCGGGAGGAGCTGCTGCAGGTCTAAGACTCCTACGCTGTACACAGTTTCTTTCATTGCGGTTTTATTGTGCTGCAAATGCGGGGGATTAACTCCACGGAATAATTAATTTTCTCCTCCCGGAAGAATACAAAGAGTTAGTGGAATTTTGATTTCATTCTTGAAACTCTGAAAAGCCTGACGTAAGATATTTACACGAGTGACATTTAGTTAACCTTGCACTAATGCAGACCGAGTTTCCTTAATTTGGTTCTGTTTTACAATAACTGGCGTACATAATCCTCTGAAGTGAAATCTTACTCGAGTCAAAACATCTGTATGAGTTATTTTAACTGTTCCTATTTTGATCAGAGCAATTGAGATTCATTCAGAGATGATCATCCTCACATGAAACCGGAAAACTAGGTTAAGTCTCATTTTTTTGTACTTATTTGATAAATAATACAATAATAATAAAAAATGGGAGTGAAAAAAAGACAATTAATAAAGACTTAGAAGGCATTTTTATTATCCTTCCGCCCGTCTTTAATCAGGATAATTCAAAAAGTTTTTGCTGAAATTTTAATGGCGTTTTGGGTTATATTAATTTTATTACATAATTAATTATTGTAACAGAAGATAAGAAGCTTTAGGATATAAACTGGTAAATTTACAATGCATTCCATTCCAATGACAATACAATTGGAGAAAAAAAAAAACAAGTTGGCTTCACTATAAATTTACTTCGTCTTTTCACCTGATTTTTGAAGTGCTTTCTTATTTTATAAATTTTATTTTTTGAAATTCTAATTCTCAATTTGTTTTTGATCAACTTTAGACGGACACTTTGTTTGATTAAAAAGTGTCATTTATATTATTAATGATATAAACCATTAGGTACATTCTAATTCTCTAATGGACTTCTCTTAAAAAGTAATTGCATACCATGCAATCAGAAGTCCAATTGAAAGACATTCAAATTTCTTTTTAAAAAAAAAAATCTTTCGCTATAGACACACCTCAAAAATAGGATCCTGCGATGATGAAAATTGGCGAGATAAGCAGATTTATCTTCACAAATGTCAGAACTTTCTAAATAACTGTCCAAGATCATTGCGAAGAAGAGTCTTGGAATAGTTCTTCATTCGTTGTTAAGACGCTTTGCCTTCAGGTTACGGACGATTGTGCATCCGGCGTTAATTACTCATGAATACACCTGGCTTTAGTGATCGAACTTCCGGTCCGGAAATTTCGAGCGTTAGCAGTTAAAATGCATCAGTTGAATATTCAAACCTCACTTAAATGATCTCCCCGGGCTGAATACTCCCCCTCCTGTCCTACTATGTAACTTTTCTATTAATCATAAATAATTCAATATCCTTTTAAATTTAAAAGAATTTAAGTAGTTTTTTTTTTATTTCGCAATTAACAAACTTTTAATTGGTATCTTAAAGAATTATTAATTTATGATATTAAATTTAGTTTTTAACAACTTCTCTTCGAATATTAAACAGTTAACCCAGACTCTCTTTTATCTGATATCACTTCAGTTTTGCACAGATGCCGACTTTTGAAAAATCGTATGATAAGAAGTTGTAAAAAAAGAATAAATAAAGAATAAAAAAGTGGCTGTTTATTCACTTTTGTTATTTTTGGCTTCTTAATCTACTGGCCCGATTTATACAGAAACCAATCGAGATCCTCCTCATAAACTTCAACTATATTCTGTAGATGCCTTGCAAGACAAATAGTTTGAGTTGTTATAATTACAACCATACAGACAACAAATGGACGGTTTTGGACCCATATTTCCTATCTATTGTCATCAACAAGATCTTTCTAAATGTACCTTAAAATGTACTTTCTAAATGTATCTTCATAAAAGTATTATTATGTTAATAATACAATATTATAAGTATATTAATATTAATTATCTGTACAAACTGAAAATATTTTTTACAGCACCTACATACAGATCCACCTTTAGTGGTATCTCGTAGGACTGAATGTGTAAATTTATTATTATTAAATAAATAAATAAATAAATAAATAACGACAACGTATTTTAAGGAGCTCCGAGTATCTGTTGGTCGAACTTGTACTAAAATGAATATGGATCTTCCTACTTAAAGCTGTTAATTTTAGCTATCGAAGATGTGCAGTTTTAAATTATCAGTATCTCGTCCGACAGACGGAAGTGCGTATTTCGATGTAAAATTCCAATTAAAACTTAAGTTTTGTTGTAATCTTTTCTTTCTCTCTCTCGAATAAACAGAGAAAGTAAACAATGCTAACAATATCATTTAATTTTTTTATTATTCTTAATAAATGTACGATGAAACTAAAATCGTTGTAGAAGGTTACTTTCGTTGTGGAAGTTTTTCAATTTGATTAAAAAAAGCTGCTTTTAAAGCTCCCACTCTCACGCAGTTTTACATTGAAAATTTGTAAATTAAAATTAAAATTTTGAATTTCTCATCTCGTGAGATTTTGATTTGTTTGATTTGTGGAGAACCACTTCTTATTACAACTTATTCATTTACTGGGTTTTTGTAGAAAGCTTGCTTTTGTTGCTGGACTTTTTTCTATTTAATGATTTTTTTATTCATGGCTGAAAGTAAACTTATTTTGTTGTATAAGTTTATTAATCAATATATCGCCTCGGGAAGTTGTTAATTGAATTTGCACC
Organism: Thereuonema tuberculata; assembly: GCA_023159025.1. Classification (NCBI taxonomy): domain Eukaryota; kingdom Metazoa; phylum Arthropoda; class Chilopoda; order Scutigeromorpha; family Scutigeridae; genus Thereuonema; species Thereuonema tuberculata. Next base: position 67,370,049 of record JAFIDM010000003.1, read on the forward strand.
TAAGTAAATAAAACCCCAATATATTTTCTAAACCAGTGCTTCGCAACGCGAGAAAATTCTGAGAGCATCTATAATCGACACTAGTAAATGGACGTGTCTAGAATACAATGTAAACATCAAATAACAGAAATATGAACTACATTTTATTTCATTCCAATAATTAAGGTTAATAAAGTATTAATTCCCGTTCAAATCAGCTTAAAAAATATTTCAGTGATAGAAAACCATCAAGCTTTTTTCAATTTTTTTTATCACTGATGGTAAAAGCTTGATGGTCTTCTAATACAAAAAGGTATTAGACGCGAAAAAGGTTGAGAAACACTGTCATAAACTCATACTAAAGTATCAACTTCTTAGGATAAATTGTTGTTAACGACCATGATCCGACTGATAAGATATATTTAGTTTGTTCTAAAGCTGTTCTCCATTCTTAATATAGTATCATTAAGAACAGTAAATTTCCAATGTTGTAAATTTATTTGACGTTCTTGTTGTTAAGCAAAGACTTATATGCGTCATAATAGTAATTCCAATTACTTATTATTGATAAAGAAGAAGGAATGATATCTATTTAATACTTTACCTGGCAGTAAATTCCCAATAAGTCTTAAAATCCTTAAATTGTTTAAATATTTTAATGTTTCTGACAAGTTATCCACAATTCGAGTTACGAGTATTATGTAAATGTACGGGAAATCACTTGACCTCATTTTGGGTTTATGTTCAGAAAGTGAGGTTGAATTGTTCATTACTGAAGATCGTGTAACGGCGTGGATTACAAGAGATACTTAAGCCAGTTTTAAAGTCAGTCTTGTAATGGTGATTTCAAATAAAAAGTTACGATTTGAAACGGTACGAAATTGGTAGGAGAAGGGCTACGTTCGAAATGAATCCAGCTTTTTAATTCTCTTCGTTATTACTTCTGACTTAAGGGATTCCCTTTTCATGAGCCGTATTTCGTATTTTGGGCCCCGTTTTGAAATATCATTAGAGCGCTGCTGCTGCTCTCCCTCTTTTATTGTCGACTGCTGCCACCTGATGGCGCCTCGGTCGGCGTTTCGGTCATGGTCTGTGGACAGCGTCCTCCACTGCCATCCATCATCTTTCTCTTTTATACCCTCATCCTTTCTCAGTTTATCCCCACTCGCCCTTATATTCCATCCCCCAAAAGATGAATGCGACTGTAATGGTAGTGATCGAACTCTGCAACAATAAAAAAGTTTCGATTTGGTTTTGATTAGTTTTTGTTTATTTAAAAAAAAAAAAAAATACTGTCCAAAACATACACTTACTGAAGCGCTGTTTTGTTATATGGAAATATTATAGAATCAGATTTAGTTTGTTCTGTATTAAAGAATTTCTGTAGCCCTTAAAATGCAAGCGATTGCTCTCTTAAATTTTTTTTTTTAAATCGCTTGGATTTTTGAGAGCTACTGAAATTCTTTATTATAGAACAAATTAAATCTTGTTCTATAATAATTCCTTAGAACAAAACAGCGCTTCAGTGAGAGTGTGTTTTGGACAGCATTTTTTTAATAGACCGTTAACAGAACGATTGCGCAATTCTGTTTCATTAATTTAATAGAATCTTCTAACAATACTTAAATGTACGGATTTAATATTAAATATTAGTAAATCTTTGAAATTAAAAAACCGCTTTTAGATCTCTCTTAAAATCTAAGTAACTACACAACAGTCGTCTGTAAAAAGATAAGCGGAATGACGTCTTTCGCCTTCTAACTTTTAATTGCTGTAAAATTTTCTACCTTGTGAATGAAAACAGTTTTACAATTTATTGTGTGATTTAAAATAATGGATGATTTATAAAAAATGCAAATAAACATTCATTTTATAATATTAATCAACAAGTAAGAGTTCCGTTAAAAACGTTGAAAGAAATTTATTTTGTTTATGACTTTTTACATAGATTAGTAAACTCCTATAAATCCTTCGTTAAACGAAGTGTGAAATGAAAAATATCACAAAATGTTAAAAGAAAAACAAAAGTAATGGTCTTTAAACCATCCAACACAACAATATTAATGGTCTGTTTTTTTTTTTTTCTCTTGTCATAATCATTTGTTTTATATAGAGTTGATTCAGCATGATCTAATATAGTGTAAAGTAACTATAATTTTTGGGAATGAAATATCCTTTCAATTCTAAGACAATATAAATTTCCCTCTTTCCATTCTGTAACTAGGGATGTTTGATAAGACGACTTAGATCATCATTGAATAGTGATGGATTTTGTGTTTATCTCATGGTTTTTGATATTCTCAAAGTTATTAAATGAATATACAAAAAAAAAAATGAACTAATCGAAAACTTATTGATTGAAATTGGATTCAAAGAATATTTAAGAATCGAAGTCCACATGATCACTAAGACATGACAGATCAGCCGATAAGAAGATGATGAATAGAAATTGTTTAAACATTTACATTATTAGGAAATTTTCGCCATTACCTGGAAAAGTTTTCCCTTTGAAACTAGGTGGAAAATTCGAAATTGCCGAGGAGATAAATTTTATGTAAGAGCCTTATTCATGACAGAAATCTAATAGAAGCAACGTATTATGTATTGATATTCAGCTCTTAAAAAAATATTTGTACTGATACTGTTGATAATTGCAATTTATTCTTAAAGTAATGATTCCACAATGATTATTCGAGTTTTACCCCCTTTTTTTTTTATTAAAAAAAATTAATTATTGAATGGTAGAAATTAAGGCTCAAATATGATGAAACTTAAGTTTTTATTTTAGTTTTAGTAGACATATAGATAGAAATTAAACTTCTGAATTATAAAGTTTCTCAAGGAAGTTAGTTTGTAAGATTTTTTTTTAATTCTATCTCAAAGCTGCGTTTCATGAATCGATTGAGAAGTTACTGTTTTATTTATCGCTTCCAATTTTTCGATCCTTATTCTGGTTTATGACAATTCATTTGTCTGTTTTTAGTCAATTCATTCGACAATTATCTTTATTCTAGAAACGTTTTATTTCTTTATTTATTACTTCATTTATTAATTAATTACTTTATTTAGTAACTAGCAGCAAAGCTACTAGTTACGACAGGCATAAAAAAATCTGAAAAATCATTTTATTATCAACTATCAAATATAAAGTAAATGTAATCAAAATACTGCGCTAACTTGTGAACGAAGCTTCTACGGCAAAAATGGTTTTGAGTTTCGAAATCAGCGTAAACAACTGAGTAAGTATGCCAAATTTCGTTAAAATGGATGCAGTGGTAACAAAATTATTTGGTTTTGAACGTATATTTTCTTAGAATTTCAGTTGTCGAGGGCAGTTCCCAAGAATAAAATTTCATGGAAACAACATGGAATGACACAAGGAACTAATATTTTCATCCAATTTGAGTACTTTTGATTCAATGGTAACATGGAGAACCGTTGGATCTATCTTAATAGCTTAATTATTCGAGTTACAGACAGCTTATTGTGCTTTAATTCTCTGACAATTTGTAGATTTTTTAATTATCTTTCTCAAGTAATTTAATAATAATGCATTGTTCCATTACAATATTAAATAATGTAGATGTCATATTGTTTCCTATTAATGATTGTAGCAACCAAACTCACCTTTGTATAATCTAAATACTGCTTGTGAACGAAGCTTCTACGGCAAAAATGGTTTTGAGTTTCAAAATCAGCGTAAAAAACTGAGTAAGTACGCCAAATTTCATTAAAATCGGTGCAGTGGTAACAAAATTTTATCGAGTTACGGACAGACAGACAGACGAACTTAGCCAATTGCATAAGTTGATTATTCGTGACGATGGCAGTTTTTATACGTGTTTTCCATTAGCAATTTGTTATTTAAATCTCTCTTCAAAATTAAATTGTTGTACTATTATTTTTTTTTTCACTATAAAAATAAACTATAGTCAACTATAGATGCAGCAACGTTTCAGCTCCAGAACTTCTGAAACTTTCTCGGGCATGATGTTGTACGTGCTTAGGATATATTCAGAGAAATTAAAAAAAAAAGACAAAGTCTATAGTAGCTACTCTTCGGTGTTTAGATTTTATTCTTTAATAAGGAAACACACGTAGAAAATCTACGGCTGGAAATATAGTTCTCGAATTCAATCACTTTCTAGTTGTAGGAGGACGCAGTAACAGGGATCCTGGAGGCGTCAATTTTTTATAAAAAGCTTTAAATCAACATGCTCATGCACGCCTCCACATCAGGACCTTCATTTTGATATTACATTTACCCCTGTATCTCATGTGGTTCCCGACAAAAAAGGGCTTCCAGATCCTCCCTGTTATACAGAGTGATTCAAAATTCTCTGTACAAACTTTAAAGATAGCTCAGGAATACACAGACACACCGTGTTCATAGTGGAACGTATGTCCGTAAACGCCCTCCGAATGTGCTAGAGGGCGCTGTTTGACAGCACATTAGTTGGGCAGTGTGAGCTATCGCCATTTGAGACGGAGACTTTGTACGAGTATGATGCATCGCTTCACTAATGCTGAGACGACATTGGTGCACCTAGCCTATGGGGCAGCGAACGGAAACGGACGAGCCGCTGTACGATTGTATCGTGAACGTTTGCGCTTTTGCACCAGAGATTATGTGAACCTGTAAGTAAACACCTTACGGACATATTGTAGACAAAGGGTTAATGAACATATTGTTGTACCTTATCTGTTGTATTTTATTTTTTTGAACCTTAGTGTATCTTCTACCACATTCGGCTGGCGTTTGCGGACATACGTTCCACTATGAATACGGGGTTGTTTTTGTATTCCTGATCTATCTTTTAAGTTTGTACAGATAATTTTGAATCACCCTGTATATTGGAATAGATGACGCTAACAACAGATAGGAAAATACTAAACAAATAACCTTGGTGAAGTGAACTGATTAAGCTGTTCTGCTGTACTTGTTTTTTCAGTTTTAAAGGCGACAAAAATACTTTTATTCAGTGTCTGCGGCCTATTGTTCTTTTTGAGTGGAAAAAAAGGAGACGGTGGTTGTCTGCGGTGGTTTTGGTGTTTATGGAAATCCTCCCACCAGAAATAAATCAAGCTTTTATTATCATTGATTAATTTTCAGAAGTGTCACTGGACAAAGGTAAGCTCTTTTGTTAAAAAAAAAAGGTCCTGTTTTTCTCCACCCCAACGTCTTGCGAAAGAAAAACTTGTCTCTTTCAGTCTTTGCTGCGCTTTAGATGTGAATTGTTTAATATGAATGTATGTTTGGACTTTTTATAAGTTGAATTGGTTTCATTACTAACTCAGTTAAATTTTTCAGGCTCAAGTATTTTATAATAATTTATAATAACTTTAATTTACAACAAAAAGCAAAATTCATTCATCACTGTTAATGAAAAGACAATAAAAATAAGTAAACTATTGGTATATAATCTTAGCACCTCTTCCGAACTATTTATCTTGGGAAGGTGAAAATTTAAAATGTTTATTCTATCTTAGGTAAGAACATTTCGTTGGGAATAACAGCATTCATACAGAAAGAATGCACATCATGGAATACTCGGAAATTATATGACAATTATAATTTATATGTTTTCATTTAATTAACAATAAATAACTGTTTAAAGTTAAAGCAAAAAATAAAGTTAAAACAAATAAGCTTACAGAAAATTTAACTAGAACAGGCCAGCACACTATATTGGTTCCGATTTGTTAAATTTTTTTTCCCAATGATTTCTGCAAACGAAATCTGAAATGTATTTGCTGAAATGTTTTGTTGACAGTTGTTTTTATCTGATGAGAGAAAGATGTTTCTAATATTTGTCTGTTATTAGAGCTACTACAGAATATATGACAGTCATTTTGCTTTATTTATATCCTATTAACAACGAAGCCGTTTCGGTTTACAAAGATTCGTGTATATTAATGCAGATTTCTGTCCCTTGTTCTATTATTCAATATATCGTTTTAAATAACATTCATGAACTCAAACCAATGTTAACTCAATTGACCGTTACTTAATTAAGAAGTTTATCTTTTAAAATTTGTATGGTTTAATTTCTAGTTTGAGAAGGTGGGTTTAGATTTTAGTCCTGTAATTTCAGGTATTATTACAGTTTCTTAAGTTACAAATCTTATAAATGAACACAAAAATACTAACAGCTTAGTTTTGTAATTTATTAAGGAAGAGGAACATTATATTTTTAGGCCTACTTATAAAAGAAGCTTTTTTTTTTTTTTTTTTGCAAATGATATTGCAAACACTGAATTGCCTTCGCGATGTTCTTTTGTCCATTTCAGATTCCCTGTGGACCATTGACGCTTGCTTTCTTTCTGTGAGCTGCGGTAAAAATAAATTACCAGTTGCCTTTATTGCATGGACCTAATAAAAAGAAAGCAAGTGTCAGTGATATTGTTGAAAGACGGTTTTTAAAGAATATGGTTGAAGACATCTCAATTGTGTCTTCATCACACACAAAAAAAAAAAACTTTCCTAAATTTTTTATTTTCTAAAAGTATTTACATAACTATGATCTGTATTCTATGTTTTCTTAAGGTAAAATATTGGGGTGGGGGGTTGTTTGTATGAAGTGGAACAAGACCCCGACGTTGGCAAGAAATGTGGTGGGTAGCGTTGCATGTCATTTAACAATGCGTGTAAGATTTACGACAGAGTGACTAAAGTCCGAACGATACATACAAAATAAGAAATAAGTCGTCCTTCAAGATCTGCCTCTCGGGTTACTTGATAGACGGCTGGTGGTTCCAGGCCGCCAGGTTTGGCTCCATTCGGTATCACGATGCTTTTCTCTTAAGTTTTCCTTTTCACAACATTGTACAGGAAAGAGAAATGAGATACAACATTTCATTGCAGTAGAATAACAGTAGAAATAAATTACTTGGGTCGGATTCTGTTACCAGAATTCGGAAGAGAGAGTTTCTGTAGCAACATCCTAACAGTTCATCAGGAAAAAATTAAAGATATTATGATGTCTTTGTTGAGAATTCTAATTTTACTAATGTCTTAGGTTCCAGCTTTCAAATTATTTAAGAAATCTTTTTTATGATATGTCTGTAGATAATAGGAAATCTTCCTATATTAGGATATTATTTTTATCTTTAATTTCCAAAGTATTATGCTTTACAGATTGTACACCTTTACCATTAACGTTAATATTACAAACAATCTATTAACTTTTATTAAGTAAATATTTTTCAAAGCAAAGTAGTACTTCTATTTAAAATACGGGAAAGTGTTTTTTTTTTTACTTTTTATTTTGTAAATTAGATTGCCCAATGTTTTCTTAGTAGCTGGCGTTTGTTTTAAATAGATGTTCCGTTGTGACTAGGAGTCAATCCCTGGAACGCTAATAACAGCATGTACCAATGTTTGGTTTATCTGTTTAGTCCGGTGTCCATCATCGGTGGAGCGCGTCACCCACTGCCTTATTTTCTTCCCTAGTAGCTGTGAAAGTGGGCTGGTGCTCGGTTCTTGGTTGGTTGCAGCAGCATCATGTGTCTTCGAATTACCTACCGTCCGAGAGAGAAAAGCAAAGCAGGAGGGGGAGAACTAAGGACAAGAGCGACAAAAAAAATGCCGTTCCATTCGTCAGTCGTCGCTGAATGACAGACGATGAAACGCACGCTCAACCAGAAACGTCAACACGGACCGTCTATTACTCGTCGTCGTCATTGGCCGCTTGGCTACCTCCGACGCCAGAATAGACTCGTTTCACGGCAGCCATCTTTGTTATTGTCGAGTGGAATCGAGACTTAGCAAGGCTTTATTCCCAACTTCTATCTCCCCCTCCCCATTTTTCGAACACTATTTTTATTGTCAATCTGAGTTGGACTTGACCTTGTACTATTACGGATCCTAAAATTTTTATCAGAATCCACAGGTCCTATTTTTTTATTTATTTATTTATTTTTTTTTATATTATCTGTACTTAAAAAATTTTCGACAGTTTATCATCCCAAAGCTAATTGCGATAGATAAATATTTAATTCCAATAATAAATTGAAATTTGTTGAAAACAAGCATTCAGAAACGATCTCTATCAGAAAACGGATATACAAGATTTATCAGCAAATTTCAAATTTTATTATTGGAATTATTTAAGAAATAGAAGCGAACCAACAGACAATTTGTTCTTATTTGAAATATGTCTTCTATGATATTTTTTTTAATTTAATAGAGGGTTTTTATCCTTCAGTTTATTATTGCTTATTATGACTTAAAGATTGTTATAAGCAACTAAAATGTCGAGTAGTTTTAAGTTTTGATTTATCATATGTATGTTATATTACTGCTACTTATATTTGATTAAAACACCGATATTACGAAAGTAACAAAAAAACTGACATTAATAAACTATATAGTTTATAACTGAATTAAATGCAAAGTTCACCTTTTTTAACACCATAGTTTAAGAACGTAATAGTACTTCTTTACAGCACGTTGATTGATAAATGTACTGTTAACTTTATGTTAAATTGGGACTAAAATAGCTAATTCGAATTATATTCTTGATATTTTGGTCTGTTTTCAAAAGAGGAAAATTTATTCTTTTAATCCTAGTACAGAAATTATTTTTGGGATGAAGAAAAAAAAAGCAAAAGTCCTCTATTGTAGCTGGACAATATTAAAAAATCAATTAACTTAACTATTATTTCAAAAATTGTCATTCTCATATAAATAGAACGAGAGCAAATATATTTTATTTTAAACTTTGACCGTCTCTTAGATAAAGATGGAATAAACATGGAATACTTTAAACTCGTAGTTATTCCATTAAAAATTAAAATTTTATTATAAAAAAAAATTGCAGGAATTTTTACTTCTAATTATCAATTGTGGTCAACTTTTTTAAAATATTACAAATTATCATTAAAATCGTGATACTTAAGATGAAGATAATTTTGTCAAATTACAGAAATCTGCAAAATTTAGGTTCATAAAAGCTTTTTTTTTTAATTTACATTGAATTTATAGTTGTTTTTGGGAGTGTTCAATCCAAAAATTAGTTCTCCATGTCGTACAGTTTTTCACAATCTGCTTTGTCATCTTTAGCTAGGTGTTTATTGAAATTAATACTGAAAAGTGATGTTTTCACTAATAAAAAAGTGTTGTGGCAGATTATAGGCTAAATTTATTTATTCATAATATAGTATTAATATATGACTTTAGAGTCTCTAACTAGGGATAAAGTTTTGTTGAGTGCTTTTTTTCTTTTGATTGTGACTTTTCTTCTTGTGCGATACTTCTTCTGAAGTCTCACATAATATTAACATTCCACCGATCCCTGTTGCTTTCTTTCCATTTCCTTAATATCTTGAAGGAAACGTTCTATCTGTTTTTCACTCAAAGCATCAAGATCTCGGGGAGGAAAAATCCAGTGCATTCAAAAAGTGAAATTTTACACTCGTTGAGCATTCCTGAGTTTTCCAGCATGTTGTCAACGATGATTAAATAGCAAAAATAATATCTAAAAGCTTTCTTTTTACCCTTTAACCCTAAGATCTTCCAAGCAAACAAAACAAACTTTGTGTGGAGCCCGTGGTTTATCTTGATCTCCCAGTTTCATTCCAAGTAGGCATGGTACGAGTTTCTAATATAATCTAAAATGTTTCTTCGATATTTCATTGTTTATAAACTTACTGCAAATTTAAAAATAGTTATCTGGAAAGCTTCTACAATCACAGCTACTTATTTTCAACAAAATCTAGAAGGCTATGGACACTACTGAGAGATATTTTGTCATTTTATAACCTAATTGTGGTTTTGTGTTGTTTCCGTTGCCAAAACTAATAGTTTAGCGCTCACAGTGATTAGTCTTTAAACTAATGTTATGAATGATTTTAATATCTGACAGTTTTATGACAAAAATACGTTGTTATTGGGATAAAAGGCAATATAAAGGCAATTATAAAAATGAACAATCTACTAGCTACATTATTGCATTTTAATTGTCAAATTTTTGAAATATCTCCTAAAACAATTAACAAAAATGATTCTGTGCTTTGTGTAATTTAATTTACGCGTAATGAAAAAACAAATAGTGAAAAACTCGTACTTATGAAATTTTTAGTAAATATTTTAATTGAGTATTCTAAAAATACATAAATGGCAGCTAACATTTTTAAGAAAGCTTTTTCTTCGTAGGTCTGTGTTAATTATTAAGTCTTATTTAATGAATTAGTAGTTTGATAATATAGATTAGAATATTAGTCAGAATTAGTAGCCAACCAAGAAGCAAATGTTGATAAAAATTAAACTAGTAAAGACATGATAAGTTAAGATTTTAATTATCAAATGAAGAAGTTGAGTTAATAATTATGTGTGAAGTATTCTTTAAGAAAATCTAGATATTTCCTACGAACCGAGGTGAAAAAGAAAATGTTAGTTTTTAGAGATCTAAATAAGACAGCAAAGATAATAATCCAAAGAAAACATTGGATATAAATTTATTCTATAATTACATGATTGCTTTTAATGTTAGCTGAGGCTGTTTTTGAGTTCTTTAAAAATATTTCGTCATGAAGTAACAAAACATGATTACAATTGAGCAGCACTGGCAGTTGATGGTAAAGACCATACTTTATATTAAACTGAAATCTTCTGAATGATTATACGAAAACAAATCTGTTATTTAAAGTTATTAATGGATCTTTAATTGACCTTCCCTGTCCATCTAATATCTCCTCCTGATGAAATTTTGGTTCATTACTAGGAGTATGTTTAGGAACTCAATTAGTTACAGTTTTATTCTTAGCAATACGTTATAAAAGTGATATTAATTTAGCTTTTCAAGCTATTGGTCATATTGGCCGAGATGTCAATAATGGATGAATCCTTCGCTTTATCATGCTAAAAGGGCATCTTTCTTTTTTATTTGTCTCTATCTTCATATTGAAGATAATACTGAAAATTTATATCTTAAATTGAAAAATCACATCGCCGTTTAAATTAATACATTCTTAATAATTCTTTCAGTTTGTTGCACAAGATCTAATAAGCATGACTTACAATGGAACTTTTTAAAATGATGCCTATTTCTGTATCTTTCTCGAATCATTTGAATGTTAATGGTAGGTTTCATTACCAAAGATATCAGACAAGGTTAAACATTCTTCTTTTATCAAAATAAATTTTTACTTTTCAGCAAAGAGAAACTTTAATATTCTTGAAATTGAAGTGTTTTTGTAAGGATTCTTTAGAGTTTTAAAACTTTTCACAGCTTATATTTGAAAACTGTAATGAACTATGTATAAGAAACACGTTTTGAAAAATTTAGGAAAAATCATTCTTGATGTAGGTAATTGCTTTTATTAAGTTAAAGCACATTTAACAAAGATGAAGATATAGAAAATGTAATATTGTAATTTGGCGTAGATTGGCATGTGCAATGCGCGATTAGCATTAAAAATTGAAAAAATATTTAATGTTTAAAACGTTTAAAAATCTTTAAAGCAGTGTGGTTTCAAGTAAATTCGGAATTTAATTGTTTTGAATATTTTTAAACCTTAATAGAATGTGATTCCCATTAATTAAAATGTCGTTTGATTCAACCAGAAGGACAAATCTACTACTTAAAGGGTTTTTTTTGTGTGTTTTTTTTTGTTTTTAATAAAAAAACAATTACTATTCTCCGACTAGCGTAAAACCAATGTAGAAATGACTTTCGTAATTTATTTCCAAACAAAGACTACCTTGTTCCAAAGTAAGTTAGAATTCATTTTGAAACTTCTCTACATTACGAAACAAGTATGTTTTGGGTTTGTTTGTCTTTTGTTTTCAAATTCCCCTTTGTAATCTGTAGATTATTTCTAAAAAGTAAGTAGATAGAAAATTAAAAAAATAAATGTTCCATAATTTATTTTGTAGTTTTGCAAGAAATTTTAGAAATCAAGAGAATTTTTCTGCTTATATGTATTGCAAATGAATGGCCTAGTATTTAAATTAAGATAATAACTTATAAATAGGCATTAATTCCTGTCTGATTCTAGTTAGTAAGTTGAGATTTTACCTTTCTCCTATTGATTAATTTGCTTTTTTGGCAGATATTTGCTAGTTTCTTATTAAATTTGAAAATTTTTAGTTGGTTTTGGCCTGATTTGCCAATATTTGCTTAATTTAATTGCAATTAATATCAAATTAGCATTATTAATGAACTAGATGTAATATGTCAAGAAATTGAGCAGAATAAATCGAAATACAGTGAAACTTGAATAATTCGAAGTTGAAGGGACCAGAGAAAAAGTTCGAAATATCCAAAAATTCGAATTACATATATTCTCTCAAACAGAAGAGATAAATAAAAAAGATTAACTCCCGATCAAAGATACACATAAACTTAACCAAGAATACTGCTACTTTTTTTTTCCTTTAAATCAAACATTTTTTTTACTAATTATTCATCACTTTAAAAAAAAGGCAGATATTTTTAATTGCTTCATTGAATGCAATCCCCACATATTGACATTCCAGCCCGCTTTTGTTTTCCTTAGAAAGATCGTTAAAATAAATAAACGTATCTTAGCTGAGAAAAGTCTCAGGAATAATTTTTACCGTAATATTTTAAGGACAATCGTACAAAAAATTCGAATTATCCACGATTTTTTAACATTATTTTAATACAGAATTCTAGGGGTCAAGCAAAAAATTCGAATTATCCCTAATTTCGAATTAAAGAAGTTCGAATTATCCAAGTTTGATTGTAATAACAGTAATGTAAACGAAGTAGTTTGCGACTGAGGCGTCCACAAAACGTAATCTTTTGTAAAATTGATATTTATTTCTTCGGCTATTTTGGATACATTTCATTTGACAGCTGTTACGTAAACTCATTGGTTATTAATCAGAGCCCAGTATTTCTTGCTTCTGTTAAATGTATGATATCAAAACCATTTCTTTCTTTTTTTCCCTTTATGTTAAAGCCAAATTAATAGTTTTCTGAAGTGACAGTGTAACAGTGTGACCAACCAAGTATTTCCGCCAGCAAGTGGAGTAGGCGATTGTTGACTTGATGATTGCCGCCAGATTGGCGCC
>JAFIDM010000003.1:67383079-67416981 GCA_023159025.1 Thereuonema tuberculata
CCGAAATAATTCATCGTCGTGGTCCCCCTCCCTTCTTCCCTTCCCCTTTTGCTTCCCCCTCCCCCCTCCTTGGTTGTTTGGCCAAGACTTACAACACACCGCACGGTGTCGAGCACCGAACCAAGTGACTCGTTCAATGAAGCCTAGCTTCATTACACACAAAGGCAGCGGCGGTCACCGGGGTGATAGCTATGGAAATCCCGGTCCGTTTCGAGAGCGTATTGTGTAGCGCTGAATGGGGCTGGGGCCGAACGGTCTAGTTCGACTTTTACGCGAGTTTTAGACGTTCTTTCCACTCCCTCCCCACCTCGCAATACCTCTCTTGCCATCAACTACGTGTAGCAGCTGCTTCCCAGGGTCCTCTGACAGAGTCAAACGCCTACATAAAATTCACCAGTAGTATATTTCGCGATTTTAACACATCTTGATTAAACAATTTTGAAAAATTTAGAGAAAAACCTAAGCTTTTGCGAAAACATTCTGACATATCAATTATATATAAAGTTTTACTTTTACTGTTAGAATAATAAGAAAAATTCTTACTCTACTGAAAACAGAAAATAATGTTTATATGATCTAAAATGCTTATCGGGTGTTTGTTACTACTTAATAGGAAGATCTGATTACTAGTTTGTCTTATATTTTGGATCAAATGGTACTAGAGAAAAAGAAGTTATAGAAAGTAAAATTGTAAGACAATAAATAGTTCAGAACTCTCCGAACGCAAGGATTGTAATTATGTACATTTTTTTTTGCAAAAGATATTGAAATATTTGTGAAAATTGATAAGTCTGTAATAAATTACTTTGATAATTATTTTGTAAAGATCAGTAACTTTTTTTAAAAAAGTGGTCGTAGTTCTATCATTTAAAATTGCGATGATTTGTAATAATTGCTCTCCGAATATTTCTTTCGACGAAATTTAAACACTGTAAATTTCCGTCCCTCCCTCCCCCACTCTTCTTAGACCCCGAGTGGATATCGTAGCGATGGAAATCACACCACAAAGCAAACGCAGAGAGCGTTTCATCATTTTGGTATCTGAACGAAGGGAGACTTCCAGTTTTATGTTTGTATGAAAAGTATTTGGGAATTCTCTTCGAGAAGGGGGCGAAGGTTAGGTTTTAAGTTGCGCTGATTTCTTGCTGCTGCTTCTTCTGTGTTGCGTCGACGGAGATATTGTTCCAGACTTCTTTGCACGAGTGACAGCGTGAAATCGCTTTACGGTGATGTTGCAGCTTGTAAGCACGTCATTGCACAGCGTAACCTTCCCGCTTCTTTTTTTTTTGTTCATTGTTTGCTATAGAACTTCGCTGGTAACTGTCTGTTTCGAACTCCTCCTCCCCCATCTACAAGAGGAATTACGTCCAATATTAATTATTAACACCTTCCTAAGCAAATAAGAAGAATTTTTAATGTTTTTTGTTTTAGCCTTTCATTTTAAAAAAGTGATGGGCTCATACAATTAGTCAGTCTGTTTGTATGTTTCACCCTCCTCCCCATCATAATTCTTGAACTAGTGAATAGATCTTCTTGAAACTTAGCATATACATTTGCAGAAAAGACAATTTTAACCTACAAATTAAAAAGTGTTCGTGTTCGTCATGTAAATTAGTACTTGAAGATGACAACAATTCCCATAGAAAACCATTAGAACTGAATGTTATCGATATCTAAATATAAATCGTTTAATAATGTTCGTGCTTTCAGGTGATTAAAAATAAACTGGTTTTCGACAAATTAAGCAAATAATGAGGTTCAGAAAATGGAAAATATTTATTCTTGTACAAGACTTCTATAAAAGTAAAAATATAATTTTCACGACTTAAAAGAAAACTAAAAGAAAATAAATTAGAAGGAGAGTAGGCTTTAAAAAGGATTAGTAAACATAACAAAAGAAATACAGTACTAGAATTATTATTTGCAGGCTTAAAATACCTTTTTTTGGTTTTAAGTTACTGTCATTTTTGAAATGAAAAAGGTGTTTTCGATAGAGGTATGTTCAAATAAATATAGAACTAGAATTAATAATTGTTTTCAAATAGATTTATAATTTAGGTTCGAGGAGTTCAAATGATCAGGATTTAAAATTCTTACAGACATAAATCAAGATTTATACTTTTGGTGTATCATTGGAAGAGTTTACCGGCGCCTCTGGAATGGCCATACCGAAGTCCACCCCTAGGAATTGTAGATATCACTACAAAATATTATTTCAACAGCATGTGTGTGATGAAAGCAGGAATAAGTTTCAGTAAGATAGGAGAAAAATCTTGGATCTGTGGGCACAGTATTTTCACAGTGCAATGTGAAAATCTCCGGAAACTTGGTAGCAAATGCATTTCTAATAGGTTCTTTCAGTTCCTCAGTTGGGTGGGTGATAAGTTTTGGGCGACTTTTTATTTGATGTGCTCCATAACCCATTATCACAGGAGGTCAGATCAGGACTTTAGGGTGGCCATTCCAGAGGCACCGGTAAACTCTTCCAATCCAATTATCTCTAAACGCATCATTGAAGTATTCTCTGGCAGCTACTGCAAAATGTGTTGGTGCCGAACAAAAAAAAAACTACACAGACTTTTGGTAAACACCCTGTATTTATTTTAGTAACGAGCAATTTTTTTAATTAAGCCTATCTATACTATTATTATAAAGTTAGGTTTGTGTGTGTGAACGCGCTAATCTCAGGAACTATCAGTTCGATTTAAAAAATTCTTTTTGCTTTAGATAGCCCGTTTATTGAGGAAGGTTATAGACTAATTAGCCTATAATCATACTACGACCTACAGCAGCAGAGCAGAAAACATAAGCATCAACCAATCTGGCAATTTGAGATTCAAAAAAAGAGGTCGAATACATTATTAATGGGGGGAAGGGAAAGGAAACATGAGTCAAAAAAAACAATATAAAATAAGTTATGAGTTATATATAAACACCGGTAAGTTATAAGGTACGATATAATGAAAGTAATACAATAAAATAGTCAATTTAAGTAATTAAAAATATTTAAATAAAGGTTTAAATTCACAAACAATAGATTGAAAAAAAAAAACAGGCTGAAAAATCATGATGATTTACATAATATCGAGTACATTGAAAAGGGTTCAAAAATGAGATTAAAGAAATTATTTCAATGAAACGAAAACAAAACATATTATTAAAAAAATACGATTTTGTAACTCATTTTATATTGTTTTTTGATTTGATATTTCCTTCCCCTTTCCCCCATCAATAATGAATATATTCAACCTCTTTTTTGAATCTCAGATTGTTTATTTATATCCGATCCGTCTTCTTATTTGTAATTTGATAATGGCAATTGGAACTATAATTGCCGTTATAATCTATACTACTATTATAAATCTATCGACGAGAACCGAACATTACCAAGAAGGGCCGAACTGTGAATGCCCAGGTCAGCGAGCGAGTTACCATGCCATACGGCTCAGTCATGTGGTTGGCTCCTTACGCAACAGTTGTGCTTCACCGAACTAATTTTTGAGATTGTGTTTGGTTAATTTAAGTGAATAATTCTAGGCCTTTCCTTTACAATAGGTACTAATCGTAATAAGTAAGCGTACGTTTTACTTAATATATATAAATTTTAGGTTTTAGTTAGGTTTAATAAAATCAATTTGTAGGTAGTTTTTTTTTTAATTGGTTGCAACGATCGTGTTATGAATAGGTAACAATCTATAATAGATACAATTAATTAAATATATTACTTTATTGCACCTATAAAATTATATCTATTAGTATAGATATAATAAATTATGAAAACGTTTCACCTTTGTTTGTTTAATGGCACTTTTCCATAGTACTATAATGGATTCTGCCAATGTACGTAAACCCCAACGTTTAAACTAATTCGATCGAATCAAAGATTAACTGTTGATTACTATTGCTGGGGGACCACAGTGAAAAGTAAAATTACAATTAATTAGTCACAAAAAACAGCAAATAAAATAATAATGGACATTTTATTTTATTAAATAAGTAACAATCAAGGGCGGGTTGGCCACACGACGAGAACCGAACATTACCGAGAAGGGCCATGTATTTTAATTTTCAGATGGTATTTATAGTTAATGAGATGCACTAAGTTATGTACTCGTAATGTGTATGAAACAGATCTGTATAATCACAATTTAACGCGGGTGAAACGGTGGGACACAGCTAGTTTTGTAATATAGCTTTTTTTTTTTTTTTTGTATGATCGTTCAAGTAACGACTTTTAAGAAAAGTATGGAATTTCTGTATTACTGAATATAAGATCATTTAAGAGCAAGATTAGCATTGCAGGAATTTTATAGTAAGAAAACAAAGTGTTTACAGAGTATTACATTTATAGAAACTTTATATTACAAATAGGAATATTGAAAAAGACGAAATCGGAATAAATCTTACAATGAAACAGTATCTTCCTGTTTCCAAATCTACGTCATTACTTTCTTCGATTGTCTTACATCTACTTCATAATAATTGTTTTTTTTTTATTTTATCATAATCTAGTATTGTATTTTTTTCGTTTAACCTTTCCCTATTAAATCAAATTGAGCAACTTCAAAAATACCTATTCAAGCAATTTTCATTCAATCGCCATTGTTTCTGCTCTATAGGTTATTATTATTACACTGTACCAAACTGTATTAGAAATGTTTATTTTCGTTTTATTGACAATCCACAAACCACTATTTAATATTTTGATATATCAGCTGTGCATTTATTAAATGTCTTCTTCCTGTTCTTCCAATCTATTTTTAAGTTCTTTGTTTAAATAAGAAAATAATTTCCCTCGTAAATTAATTATAATTGTTGAAGTATTTCCATCATTAAACGTAAATTACTCTAAGGGAGTGTATTTTATGTTCAGCGAACGCGGTTTTTCTCCCTTATTTTTTTTGAGATTATTCTGGATAAACAAACAAACGTTACTCATAATATAGGTAGGTCTACATTTTATTTTCTGTTTTCATGAACTGATAGTTCAGCTTAAAAAGCTTTGTTTACTGAAGTTACAAACATATTCTATTAGGTCTTAGTATTTTTATAAAATAAATATTTAGTTTTTCATAATTTGATAGAGAACACAGAGAAGCATTATTAATTCTTTTGAATTACTAAAATTATAAATTTATTTGGTAGTCTTTAATTTGAGAAATTAAACACTAATACACTACAAATTGCAAAATGAGTTATTAAAAAAGATTTCAGGTGCGTTAATAAAAAAGTGTATAAATTTTTTATTTGTAGAATATGATAATTGTTTATAAACGCGTTAAATATTTTGTAAGAGAGTTATTTATTTATTTTTATTTTTTTCAAAAACCGCTTATCAGTTTTCTGAAAACTTCTTTCTTTTCTAAATATGAAGTTAATATCAACAATCAAATCTACATCTAACAAAAATTCTCTCTGTTTGACTAGTAAAGCACTGACAATGGAAGAGAGACGTTTGCGTGACATTCCGTTATTTCACGGGTTCTTCATTCGTTATATTTCCTCTTTCACTTGATTCTCAGTCAACATTTGGAAACGATGATAAAAGACGTTTTCTATTAACATTTGAATAAAGCTTAATTTGGGAAAATATACAATTCGGTAAAAAAAATACCAATAATTAAGTCAGCTGATGGCTGGATTTCTTTTTTGTTTTTCGTATGGGAAAGCAAAGAATAGCCTCCTCCGTTGTACAATCGACTTTTTACGATTCATTTCTTTGGCAAATCCTTCAACTAAAACGAATTCCTTTTATGAATTTAAAGAAATTGTTCCCAAAAGAACTTGAAATCTATTTTCTTTAAAATGGTTTTAAGGAAGTATTTAAGGTTCTTTTAATTTGATTTTCGAATCTTATGTATACACTGTCCGGCCACTTTATTAGATACATCTACCTAGTAGCGTGTTGGGCCTCCTTTAGTCCTCAAAACAGCCTGAATTCGTCGAGGCATGAATTCCACCAGATGCTGAAAACATTGTTGAGATATTGTGTACCATTCAGACATGAGTGTGTTACGCAGTTCCTGAAGATTGATTTGATGGAAGTATAGGCCTGGAGCGAATAGCACGACCCCAGCTCTTTCCACAAACTTTCAATCGGGCTGAGATCCGAGGACTGAGCGGATCACTACAACAAGGGAAAGTCATCGTCATGTTCATCAAGCAATTCTATAGTGATGCGGGCTTTGTGCACCAGCATATTATCCTGCTGGAAGTAGCCATCTGCATGAAGACAAACTGTTAACAAATACGGTTGCTCTTGGCCAGCTACGATGTTTAAGTACGCTCTTGGATGCTTCCTGACATGCCTCCAGTGGTAAAAATTAACCCAAGGTGTGCCCACACCACGACACTGCCCCACCGGCTTGAAGAGTTGTTGTGAGACACGACGGGTCCAGACATTAATGTTGTTTGCGACAAATTCTGTGTCTGCCATCAACATGATGCAGCAGGAACTCCGACTCATCAGACCAAGCAACCTTTTTTCCAGTCGTCGATGGTCCAGTGTCGATATTGCTTTGCCCACAGAAGGCGTGCGCTCCTGTTCTTTGCTGATAACAAGGGTGCTTGACGAGGCCGTCGGCTGTTGTAGCCCATCTGCAACAGGTACATCTAAAGGTGTGTTGGAGGTTGTAAGCTCGGCAACTGTGACCCGTCTTCTGGCTTTCACAATGCTAGACATCCTCCTCTGACCTCTGTCATCAACGAGCGATTTTCGTCCACAAGAGTGCCACTGACTCGACGTTTTCTGTTCGTTGCACCATTCCCCTTACACCCTTGATATTGTTGCACGCGAAAAGTTCAGGAACTCTGCCATCTGGATACGCTTTGACCAGCATGTCAAGCCTCGACTATCATGCGACATTCAAACTCCGTTGGATCACTACACATTAACATTAGGAAGAGGTGCTCAAAATTAAGTGAAAGTTTGTTAATAAAAAAATTGATTATTTTTAGTTTCAGAAAAGTAAGACATACATCACAGTTTGACTGATTTGATGTGTTTTAATCGATAACAACTTTTGGAGGCTGAATTCTCCTGGCAAGCTTATTTGCGGACAAGAGTCAATTAAAACTCTATAAAACGGTATCGTGTTTCTTTCCTGGGGGTTAAAGGAGGACTGACCAAGTTGGAGTCCCGTTGGTCCCGAAACGCTGGGAGCCTTTCTTCCCACCTCTTGTTCCAAGGGCCTGCCTCCAGTGCAGTGCTTGACGGCGCACTTTTATATTTGAAAAGAAATCCTGCAGCACACCACGCTTCTTTATTTCACTAAGAGAATCCTTTGAAAATGATTAATAAATACACAGTCGATTTTTTTAAGCTTAATTGTTAGAACGAATTTAGTTTCTATTTGCCTACACTGTTTGACGTCTAATGAAAACTAACATAATTGTGAGTTTTTAGAAAAGGGAAAGATTATCTCTCGTGTGTTTAATCTCTCATTATTAGTGAAATAATTCAAAATAAAAATGAACTTATGGAATTGACTGCTTATCTTGTATTTTTATTTCGATTTTGTATTACTATCTCTTCTTTTTCTTATAAAATAAAATTCCTATTTAATTTCCACCAATAAATTGTAGCGAAGGAAACAAGATTATCAAAATAGTTCAGTTGATAAGATAAAGTACGGGAGGAGATGATATCAGATAATCAAAACTGAACAGCATTTACTGTGAAATATAAAATGAAAATAAAAAGATTAATGTGTAATTCTACTTTATTTACACAGGAATTACATTTTTTTCGAGGTAGGCTTTGAATGTAAATAAATAAGAAACTGATTTTTATATATAATAAACAAAGAAGTTCCATTAAACTTACCAACCGTGGAAAGATCAAAGAGTTTGAATATAAATAAAGAAATAAGTCACGACTAAAGCTTATCTTTTCCTTTATCTTAAAATGAAGCGTCTCTGTTGATTCAGTGTATTTAGAGATGAAATCAAGGTTGAAGGAAAAACAAAAACAAATCAACGAGTCGAAAGGAAGTTTAGAAGCTTTACTGATTTTTTAAGTAAATGTAAAAACTCAGAATATCCGAATTTCTTTGTTAGTAATTTACTTTCTATTTTAATGCTTGTTCATCACCCAGATATTTTACTTTTCTCTTACTCATAGCAGCATTATCAGCGACATTAAAATTCGATGTTTGCTTTGATGTATTTCTTAGAAGTTTAAATTGGAAAATATTAACGTAATATTTAAAAGCTTTTATTTTTTTTCCCCCAGTTACATGCTGAGAGGTAAAGTCCGTGACCTCCAAGGGAAAGTGAAGCTGACATTTGAATTGGAAGTGTGTTTGATTCCCCGAATGGACATGATTGGAATCCGAAGGAAGAGACTCAAGGGAGATGCGTGGCATTACAAGAGCATCTGCGAACAAGTCTTAGCTCTTGCCAGTTTATAGATACAAGAAGGAAATTCAAAACATTTGTAAGAATTTATTTTTATATAGAAGGATATGTATATTTAGGCCTTTTGGAGATTACTTAGTTTTTTAATATTTTTTATTGGAGATTTACTTTTAGCAAATCATGGAGTTTTAAATTTGTAATAATGTATTTTATTTGTTAATGAAATGGACGAGCAGCTTCTTTTTATCACCAAAAAATGTTAATAATCCTTTGTATTTATTCAGTAATATATAGAAAACACTTACAACTTTTTATAAAAATCCCTTTAGTTGAGAGCTTTAAGGCTTTTTTATTTTCATTGCACCTTTTTTTTTTTTTTTCGTTTTAAATTCCAGAATAACATTGAAGATATTTTGTATAACTTTACTGTAAATATTACCTTGTATAAAATAATTTCCATCTCTACACTATAACTTTTCTTATATTTTCTTGATACTGACTCTCCTTTTTAAATTTATATTTTTAAAACTTTTCAATGTAAATTATGCTATCGTAATAAAATAACAGAACAATAATATCATTCAAGATTTTTTATTTACCAACTGATAATTCACATTCCAATCCCACCGTTACATTAGAAAATGTTGCTAAAAGAAGTTCATCATGGCCTTACTTCATTAAAGCAATTCCTTTATCATAGGCCTCAACAAAGAACAAAGCCAAAAAAACTGGGATACCTATCTAATATCGCGCTTGTGCCATGACCCCATGAGCGCACACCATGCATCCTGCAAGTGTTTAAATCAGGCAAACGCGGGGCCTAAGTCACGACGGCAAACTCAAAAGGAATGCTTCTCCATTCATAATCAGCTGACTCTGGTCTTGTGCGGTGGTGCATTGTCCTGTTAAGATTGACCGCACTCGTCGAAGTAAATGCAGGATATGTACGATTGCAAATGATCCGCAAGGATGGTGACGTAGCGGCTATCGGTCACAAATGTATAACTGTTTCTAAAGTAAGCCAGCCAGCTGAACATCCATTACTGTAACAGAGCCACCGCCGCGGCGCCGCCTTGAATTGTCCCTTGTAGGCATGCGGGATCCAGTGCTGTGCGGGGCTTTCCTCACACCCAGAGTCTCCTATCTGCCCGAAACAGTTGGAATCACGATTCATTGGACGAACTATACGTGTCAGTCATCTAGAGTCCACCCGTAGAGCAGCTGTAGCACATAGGGATATAGTATTGGCTACGGTATTGAGTTGCGATGCGCCCCAGAGGCAGCTTTCTACATTCGTTAAGCGCTTTTTTTTCGGTCGCATTGGTTGTTTTCCCTGATTTCTTCTAATCCAGATACACCCATGATATTGTTGAACATATGAATCCGAGATGGAGTGATCCATCTCCTGAATCCCTACAATCATACTTCTTTCGCAGTCGCTTAAATCCTGATAAGCTGCGAATTCTATACCAGCACAGAGCCTCTCAACAGGTCAATAATCACTTTAGTTAAATCCTCGTCAGGAAGAAAATCTAGACATTAAATAATCTGGGCAAAGGGAAACAAAGTTCTGTTCCCTTTTAAAATTAAGGATAATAGAGCATTAATTCGCATTCAGATTGGCTTAAAATATCTTTCAGAGTATCTTTAAATGCTTAAACTCATTTGTAAGGTATAGATACATTACAATAAATATTACAGCAATAAAAGCAATCAAAACGTTTAGCGTTTCTGAAAATACAAAACTGCGCTGTGAAGCGAAAAATGGTTGCAAAGCACTGCATAAGTCGTTCCTGAGATAGGAATTGCTCGCGACGAGGATATAAGGCTTCTCCTGCTACAAGCTACGCTCTGTATGTAAGCTTAAAAGTGACCGTACTCGCAGTCAGGAACACTAGCCATTCGACTAATCCTGGTCCCCCAATTTCCTATTTGAACTTTGCTGAGAAAGTCAAATTATCTTTTTTTTTTTTTTTCGCAACGACTGAGCGTAACTTCAGTATAGAGAAATTTTCTAATTCCAAGTTAACATAGTATGATAACTGCGACATAAGTGAGCATTAACTCCTGAATTATGAAGTTATTGATTTGAAGTTAACATGGTAGACAATAGTCTCCCTCCAAAAGAAAACAATTAAAAAATCAAAACAAAAAGCAAAGCTTCCAATCCTAGCCTGCGAATCCGTCAGACTCAAAAGGAATATGAAGATAAAAAAGAACCAAGGCTGAACCCAACCTGGTTATTAAACATAAGGTTTAACGTGCCATCAAATTAAAGCAAACAAGTGAAGAAATGACACAGAAATTAAAAAATAATAGAACAGAGCGTTTCAACTGGTGAGTGGGTTTGGCCGACGAGTCCACAAAAAGGAAGAAACGGCCGTCCAAATTCTCATCGATGAAAGCTCAGATTTTTTTTAATTTGTATGTCATTTCTTCACTTGTTTCAATGTTAAAATGGCAAAACTACCGAAATATGAGCACAGCATAACGTCCTTATTATGGAGAATTCTATTATTTCAAATTAACATTTCAAAAGGATCCGAGGGGGAGGAGGAGGTTGAAGCTTTGCTTACAAGAGGGAGAGGGGATCAGAGCAATGCTTACATAAGATATGCACACGTTAAAATTTATTCAGTGATATTTACTGTTAATGATTTGGCAAATATTATTACAGCACAGGGGTGAGGCAGGGCCGGCGTTAGGGGGTGGCGAACGGGGCGATCGCCCGAGGCCCCGCGCCAAGTTAGAAGAAAGAGGATAAAATGGGATTATTTTCGTTATTTTTTTTTTTTTTTGGTTGTTAAAATAGGATTGTCAAGGACCCCGCAAAATTCCTCATGCCCGAGGCCCCGCACCCTCCTAGCGCCGGCCCTGGGTGAGGTCATCTTCTTAGTTTTGCTTACATGGGGAGGAACTTATTTTTGCTTTTATAATACTTGAATGGCCCCAAACGACTGAGGGATGAGTCTAGCGTAACTTCTTTACTATGGAGAAAATTATAGATTCAGGAGCCAAGTATCAGCAAATTGTACCAGAGTGATTTATCCAGAAAGCCATGAGGACACCGTTCAGACACATCTACACCTTCACCTCTGAAAGTGCAAGGCCCTCGAAAAAAAGCTAGGCACCAAATCACACACTTACAGTGAAGGCACTGTTAAGATGTCTGTCACCAAGAAAAAACTGGACAGAAGTAAAGTAACTCAAATAGATCTAAGGCGGATTGGTGGGATCCGAGAAGTGAAAACTAGTGAAGAATTTCAGTCTAAATGGAGGGGTTCTATTTTACCTGTGTGAAGATCAGGCGACTGCACAAAAACAAGAGTTTTTGACAGTGTTCTGCATGGCACGAGTCTCAAACCATCGACCTACCAAAACTGTCATGGTCGCTTTTAAAACAAGAGATATTTGAACAACTGATTCAGCTAACCTACTGCGAAGACTCAACGCCTACAAGAAGATTCAATACCTGGATTCCAATACCAAAAGCAGGATGGTTCTCTGTATACGACACATCTGTAATAGTATAAGAAAGGCCTTACCCCTCCTAGAGTTTATCTCAAGAGATAAAACTTTAAGTCTAACTTGTTCTTACAGAAGTTCATGAATTCTTTCAACGCAGCTTCTTCTTAACTCTACCCTCTTCATAATATTCCAATAAACATGTTATGTACAAATACATATTCAATAACAGTTTTGGAAGATATTCTCCTCTTCCTTTATCAAGTTTTAAAAATGAAAACAAAGGCCAAATAAAAATGAAACAAAGGCCAATTAAACAATTAGGAATTACATGAAAGATATGTAAGCTTCCTTACAAACAAACTCTGTTAATTGCCACAAATCAATTATTACTAATAACAAAAATTACATCAATAATCCAATTCTTTAAAATCTATTGTAAGTGGAAGGAAAATTTGTAAAATGTGCAGAGGATTTGATTAAAAAAAAAGTTATAAATTTAAACAAAACAGTAGGTTTTAAAGGAGTGGATTATCGATGTAATTTATATTATTAATAATAACTGATATGCGGCAATGCCATTAACAAAACAGTAAATTTTTAAAAATAATATTATTGACGGAAGTTTTAATATAAAATTGATATTTAGTAATTAACAATTTGTAAGGAAGCTTACATATCTTTCATTAAGTGTTTAATTGTCTTTTGTTGCCTTTTTAAGACTTGAAAAAGGAAGGGGGAATGTTGTTCTTTGTTGTCTCAGCTTACTTCTCCTATGAGGAGATTGATAACTTTCCACTATTGGAGTTGAGGAATCTTATAAACCACTGCGAAAGCAATGGAATACCACTCATCACTGGATGTTGCGCCAATGTTCAGCCTGCTGCTTGGGGAATTGATTGCAGCAGTGAGGAATGTTTGGTAAGTACTAAATTATATGTTGTAAATAAAGACAATAAGCCTACTTTCATTGTTAGTAATAGGAGTGAAGTCTGTGATTGTTCTGTTAACTTACTGAGTTATACGAGGGTCGTTCAATAAGTAACGCAATACATTTTGTTTCTCGGCTAATGTTTGATGAAAATATGTGAAATTTCTCTACAGTATCTTCAAACATTCCCGCACTTACTCAAATTGTTTTATCATTCTCCGCTGTGCGGCAGCACTGTTAAGTAACATTCAAGATGCGTGAATGAGATGCGTTCCAAACAGAGCAGTTATTGAATTTCTTTTGGGGGAACAAGAGACCGTGACAAATATTCACAAGCGCTTACACAATGTCTACGGAGACCAGATAATTGGTAAAAGCACTGAGTCATTGGGCGAATCATCTGTTGTCGTCGGAAGAAGGAAAAGGGAAGCTGTCTGATCTCCCGCGCTCTGGCCGGCTTCACACAGCTGTGACTCCTGCAGTGTTGTAACTTGCAACGATCAACTCAGAAGCCTATGTGAAGACTCCTTAAGAAATTAAGGAAACGATTCCAGAGTGTTCGTGGCCACTAAGACTCGAACAAACTTCTGTTCCACGACAACGCCAGACACACTCAAGTCTGTATACCCGCGAGAAGATCACAAAACTTCGGACTTCTACCTGTTCGGACATCTAAAGGATGCAATCAGCGGGAAGCGATATGGCAACGATCAGGAAGTTCTTGACGCAGTAAGAAGTGGCTGAGGTACAGACCAGTAGAGTGGTACCGTCAAGGCATACAAACTTCTGACATCTCGGTGGCGTAAGACCTTAAACTTGAACGGAGATTATATTGAAAACTAGTTTTTGTAGCTAAACAATTGAGGAACAAGGTGATGTATTTAAAACTGTAATAAATGAAATCTTTGAGAAAAAAAAGTGTTGTATTACTTATTGAGCGCCCCCCCCCCCCCCCGTATTAATAAGTGGCATATATCTAATGAATCTTCTCTTTCAGATATATTTGCTTCAATGTTGCAGGTCAAACAAGCTATTTTCAATTCTTATCAAAAAAATTGTTTTGCCAAGGTTGCTAGTCTACCAAGACTAATTCCTTGATGGAATAAAGAATTCAGCAACCAAAGATCCAATGCACAAAGGTTTTTCAACAAAGCGAAACAGACAGGCGAGTGGAAGGAATACAAAAACACACTTATTACAACAAAGCCATTAGAGAGGCTCAGAATACTTCATGGAGGAATTTCTACGAAGACATATCGGACATCTCCACTACTGCTAAATTTTTATAACAAAGATAAGTTCGGCGCCGGCAATGTAATTTGGTGAGTATTTCCCAATTATCTGGAGAAGATATTACAAAGATATTTTTCAAGCAGTCGGCATTTTCATTTTACCGATCTTTTTACAATAATCAAAATATTTATATCTTTCTATCACCAGGTTCCGATACATCTGTCTCGTGGGAGGCCGCTGAGTAGACCCCTATACCGATTCATACTATTAAAATCGTAATGACGCGTTAGTACGTGTATCTTTGCTTTGAAATGATAGTTACAAAGTTATCTAGAGCATTTTAATATTTTAGGGGCGGGCATGATGGAAAGAAAAACTAAACGTGAATCTGTCACCTTTTATCGGAAACGATAGAACGAAAGAGACAAGGAAGCTGAAAATATACTTGGGTCAATTTTGAAGTTCGTGAAATAAATTGAGGATGAGACCAGTAACATCGACACTGATAACACTGAGGCTTTTATCAAACAGCGAAATAGTTGAATGGATTTGGTTGATATCTTCAATAATTTCCAGTAGTGTTTCTGCTTCTAAAATAACTGATGCCGACACACAAAATAAAAACTAAAAGGTTTAACACATTAAAAAACACATTAACACATTACAAGGACCGATTTTGCTGTTATAAAATGGCTTTCTCAACTGATGAAAAAATAAAATAACAGGTGCAATTTGAACAGTCACAATTTATATTGAAATTATCAATGTCGATGTTGGAACCAATGAGAGGCCTTGGTTGCAGAACCAATGGTGAAACTGCGCAGAAGGAATTGGACTTGTCATGGAAACGCATCTGGATGCTGTCATCAGAATTTATTGGAGGACTTGAATTTCTTGAGGTGCCAGTCAATATACACTCATTAACAAAAAAAACGACGCATCTAGGAGGAGTTGTCCGATGGAGACAAAAATTGGTTGAGAGGAAGATTATGTACAGAATAGAAAATGATTAAACTTTCAGACAAATTGAATGATTTATTTCAGAGTTACAAAGTAACGAGCTCAATAAGGTGTTGACCCACCTCTACCCTGAATGCAAGCTGCCACACGACATGGCATAGAGTGATAAAGCTCCCTGATGGTCTCCTGTGATATTTCTTGCCAAATTTGCTCCAAATGTCGGGCTAGGTCACCCACATTCCCTGGTGGATGCAGTCGATTTCCCATCATATCCCAGACATGCTCGATTTGAAAGAGATCTGGGGATCTGGCTGGCCAAGGAAGTGTTTCACAAGCTGCAAGACAGGTCATAGCAACACGTGCTGTATGTGGTCTGGCATTATCTTGCTGAAAAATAAGGCCAGGGTACTGCAAAAGGAAGGGCAGCAAAACAGGTCTCAGAATGTCGTCGATGTACCGCTGTGCTGTAAGTGTGCCGCTAAAGGGGTCCGGCTATCAAGGGAAATGGCACCCCAGACCATAACTCCTGGTTGAGGGCCTGTGTGGCGTGCAATAGTGAAAGCAGGATCGGCATGCTGCCCTAGGCGTCTGCGACGATCATCAGGACAGTTGGAAGCGGGATTCGTCGCTAAACACTATACGTCCCCAGTCAGCATCATTCCAACCGGATCGAGCCAATCTGTAATCTGGCCCGACGGTGTGCAGAGTTGAGTGGCAGGTGGCGTAGCGGTCGGTACGAGCGTAGATGTCGCTCTCTCAGCCGTCTGTGAATGGTTATGGTGGACACTCGTGTGCGGGTCGCACGTCTGATGTTTGATAACGATGATTCAGGCGCTGTGACAGCTAATCTGACAATCACTCTATCCTCCCGCTCTGCTGTGGTCCTAGGGCGACCGCTACCTTCATGACGCTGAAATCTGCCATTGTTCACCCATTCCTGCCAGCATCTTCTAATCGCCGCCTCACTTCGACCCATATGACGAGCGATTCTCCGATTTGCCCAACCTGCCTCTTTCAATCCAATGATACGACCTCTTTTAAACCATGACTGTTGCACGTAAAGAGTTCGAATCCTGCGGTGAGGCATTTTTTCAGTCGTTGAAAGGTATCCTAACTCGCAATGCAACAGAAATTTTGACCATCAGATTTAGAATCGCTTCTTATATACACCTGCTGAGTGCGCAGTTCCGATGCGCTGTAGCTCTCGCTATTCATTCATTGGAATCATTTGCGTGGGCGGTCCCAATGTCTTTGCATACGAAATTTCATTACAATCGGTCAACTCCTTCTAGGTGCGTCGTTTTTTTTGGTAATGAGTATATAAGGTAAAGTCGCCAAATATCGCACTCCACTTTGTTTTTTTATCGTAATTTTTCTAAATTTTCATATAAAGCTTCAAAAAAAACACCATTTGATTACTTATTTATTAGTGTATTAATAAAAAGAAACAATATTACGCTTTTTAAGCAAATAATTGTAACGATGAGCTCGAAACCTAAATAATAGTTTTCTCAAATTTATAATTGTGTGTTCCTAATGTCGCCCCCGGGTACGGTTTTAGGAACACATAAGTAATGTACTAAGAACAAATTTTGTACTGCAAATGTTTTTAATTATTTTCTATATTAAAGTTACAAAATCATGTTTTATCACAAAGTAAAGTTTTATTCTTCTATATTAATTCTCCAAGCATGTAGCACAAATGAACATAGGATTTTCGCCTTCTTCTGCACAGTCTTCATGGCATCTTTTCGTGCATCTTATCCTATTTTCTCCACCTCGATCTTCCGAAAAGTTCCTCTCACAGAAAGGGAAAAAAAAAAATGTGTCATTGAAAACACATGAAGCATTCCTAATGTTGTGCCTAATACCGCACCCGGGGCGATATTAGGGACACCACTGGGTACGATATTAGGCTGTTTGACATTTTTCCTTGACCAACCAAAAAAAAAAGTTTACAAAATGCAACCTAAAATTTTGATGAATCCGTTTAAATCTTTGACAAAAACGTTCTGAAAATGTAGGTAACTATATTGTATTTTAGACAAACCCTTTCACTATACGTTACTGCAAAGATTTTGGAAAAAAAATTACATTTTCGATTTAATTTTATTTTTCTTCTGCTGGCGACAATTTCTGTAGCTCATTCCTTCACAAGTCAAAATGGCCGAATCACGTGACCTGTTAATTGGTTTCGCAACTGGATTTCATAGGGCTGTTTTCAAGAAGCCAAGGGGTACGGAAATAGGGCCGGGTGCGGTATTTGGCGATCTATATTGTAAGCTAGTTTTATAAGGCTAAAATATGGCATTTAGATGTAAAGAAAATATTTAATTTAATTTTTTTTAAATTGTTAGATATTTAAGTATTTTAATTTTACGTAGAAATGCAAAAGTTTTGCGTTTTAAAAGAAAAGAAATTTATCTTTGGAAATTAATTCTTAGAGCACCTGCGTTTATCGAAATATCAAAATCCCAGCTGATCATGAGTCATTGCGCACTTGCAACTACCCGTTTCCAGGAATCCGCGGAAGGTCAATCTGCCTTATTAGGAAATTTGTAGAGTTCTGGATTTTGATTGATACTTTACCTTATGTCACTTTTTGCACACGGATGATGGCTATTTAATACGGTATCATTACAACGGAGCGTACAAGAGAGTGCAGCACTACACCACGTTTTCATCGAGTCCTCTACCAGGCATTCAACGGAGATTCCTACTTGAACCCCGCAATGCAGCCTGCGTAACGGAGTTAGTTTTGTGCTAATTCCAGTTAGCATTAGTTTAAGAAAAGGCATTTGGAGAAAAGTAACATTATTCATGTTATCTAGTGGAAGTGATGTTAATATTGAACAATTTGAAACATACTGCACCAGGACTTTAACTCACTACAAGAAAATGTACAGCTGGTACGAATTAACACCTACTGTTCACAAAGTCTTACAACACAGCTCCTTAATTATAATAAATGCAATTTTCCCACTTGGATAAGTGTCTGAGCAGGGCCAAGAAGCCAGGAACAAAGATATCCGGAACTATCGCCAATTTTTCAGTAGAAAACCAAGCAGAAGTCTCAATATCCGTGATTTATTTTGCAGACTGTTACTGTCTTCAGACCCAGTAATATCTTCTTCAGCTCGCCCACTGCCAAACAAAAGTGTGCGAAAACTTGCAGATGGAATAAAAAAAGACTTACAACATTTAATTATTTCCTCAAAAAATAATGAAGACGATGAATATGATAGTAAAAGTATTTGTGAAGAAACATCTGATGAATCCGACTTTTAAAGAAAACATTATTTTATACCGAGTGAATTGATTTTTTAGATTTTTATAAATGTGAATATAAGATTACAATTATTACATTTATTCATATCTCTAATATAAAATAAAACTCAAATTAAAACAAAAAAACTAAAAAAAAAAATTGTCTTGCCCTGATGATGAAAGTCCTGTGCTATTGCACCATGGAAATTGGTTGCTAAGCAATATTATTTCTGAAGGGTATAACAAAAAACATTAATTGTGTTATTTTTTAACTACAGATGAAAACAAGGTCTCCACAATCCCGTCCTTAGGTCCCTTTATATTAAGGAAATATAATTTAACTTTTAGTATAAATTCTAATCCTGGATTGGTTTTACATCACTTTTATCACTCATATAAGTTAAAAGTGATGTAAAACCAATTCTACATAAATAATTACATTAGAATAAGAAAACATGCAACAGTAATTTCAAAAGTATCTACAAATAATAAATTTCAAGTAATTAGTAGAAAATTACCAAAAGTCGGCCGCCATATTGGATCCGCCATTTTGAATTTTGGACAAAGGATGTCAGATTCGAAATCAGCGACCTTCAAAACCCCTGTAAACCAAATTTCAGGCTAGTACTCCCAATAAAAGGGTCAGGCGGATTTTTTGCACCATGATTACTGAATCGGGCCCACTGTGCGACTTCAGGAACTGTAGCTTTGTGAACCATTGCATGACGCAATAAGTTATGGCTCATTGAATCAATAGTCAAGTTTATTTGTGCAGGAGTAAATATGACCAGCTAGGAGTCTAGTCGTAATTCAGTGGAATTTAAACAATTTATTTTTCGCATTTCCAAATTAAATCTCCAAGCCAGGAACAGCAGCATTGTTTTCTTAGGCGAGTGTTTTATTTTGCAATTGTGCGCATTTCCAAGGATGCAGCCACTGGAGGACCCAGCGATTGTGTATTTAACCGAGGTCACCTTAGAGTTAAGCTATTAATAAATGTGTTTAGTGTATGCGTTATTCCGTGAGATTCTACTAGGTAGCGCTGACCACTGCGACTTGAGAAGATTGTGCTAATTAACCGGGTAAAAACTTCGACGGTGACAACCCTTCCAAAAGTAAAAATTTGTCAAGACGACGACTTAACTGGCGCCCATGGTAAAGGAGTCTTAGCAAGTTTTCGTTACGTCACAATGTATATATTGGGTGAGTGCGAAAGTTCTATCCGTTTTTGGATATGAAAATTTGCAATGGAATTGCCCTCACACATGACATTGTAATGACGCAAATCGTCTGCCAATCAAACGTGTGGATGCCTCACATATAAATGCATCGTGTCTCACAAAGTGAATCATCTCAAAAAAAATATCAGAGGATGTAATATGGAATGCGAGAAGGAGCATATAATACATTGTTTGTTATACGAGTTCGATAAAAAGAGTACGGCAGCCGCAGCATGTCGCAATGTTTGTCAAGTTTATGGGGAGGATGCAATAGACGAAAGCACATGTCGATGGTTCGTAAATTTAGGGAAGGATGCAGAAGCTGACAAAATCAGGCTAGGAGTGGACGGCCATCACACATTGGAGAGGACGATATCGACCAAGCCATAAGGAACAGCCCGAACCCAACCGTGCAAGAATTAGCGGAGACCTTCAGCGTACACTGGACAACGGTTGAAAAGGCTGGTTGAGTTGGGTTTTACGAGAAAGTTGGATCGTTAGGTTCCACATAACCTGACAGCTAAACAACGGGATGACCGAATCGCCACCTGTGTTTCCTTGCTTTCCCGGTACCAAAATGACCCATTCTTGACACGAATTGTGACAGGAGATGAGAAGTGGGTTATGTACCGTATCGTAAAGCGTCGTAGGACTATGTGTCGCCCTTCTGATCCGCCTGCATCGACTTCGAAAGTTGAACTTCATCATGTGCAGGGAATAATTCACTGGGAGGTCCTGCCACTCAACCAAACCTTCTACTGTCTACAGTTAGACTGGCTGCACTCAAATTTGGTAGCAAAGCGGCCAGGTCTCATCAGTCGTCGCGGTGTTATCCTTCATCACGATAACCCCAGGCCACATGCTGCTGTCATCACTCGCCAAAAGTTACTGGGCTTTGGTTGGGAAGTTTTACCCTACCCTACCTATTCTCCTGACTTGGCACCAACTGACTATCACCTATTTCGTACGTTGAACATTTCCTTCAGTCAGAAAATCTTTGATGATCTTGATGCTGTGAAAACTGCCATCCAAGACTTTTTTGACTCGAAACCGCCGGAATTTTACCGCCGTGGGATTCATCTCCTACCAGAAAGATGGCAAGAGATCCTAGATAGCAATGGGTTTTATGCACAATAATAGGTACTGTGCATTTTGCATTTGTTTGCTCTTCTTTATGGATAATAAAAAAGGGAAGAACTTTTGCACACACCCAAACTTGAATGTTTAAATATAACTCTAATTTTCATTACTTTTATTTAAGTAGCACATGTTTCCTTTCTAATAAAGAAAAAAAAAATTCATTTTTATCAAAATAATTCTCTAGTAATACTGAAGAACGGAAAACATTTGATAAGTCATGTCTGTCACAAAAAAAAAGGTTTTTTTTTTATTTTCAAAAAAACTATTGATACAAAATGCTTGCTACTTCATTTTCTCTTTTAATATGTCAAAATAAGATATTCATTCAAAATTTATTAAAAGGGTTTAAACAGGAACTAAAATAATAGAGTTTTAAATTTGTCATGTCTGTCACAATTCTCTGTCAATGTAAACAGAGCTCTACAAAATTACACATTTTTTTTATTTTAATATAAACCAAAAGTTTTTATTTTGCATTTTTGGTAACAGATGGCTCTGCTGTCACACCATACTCATTTGGGTGTTGGAAATTTATTGATTTCATTCTGTGTTTATTCTTAAAGCTATTCTGACCATTCTTCCACACACTTAAGGAATTGTTTTATCATCACCACTCATACATCATTTTCATAGAATCAGATGGCACATCACAGCACTTCAAGCAAAAATATACAATATTTGATATGACACTGAGCAGCTACCTACCAAGGGGAATTTCTCAGCCACATCTCATGGCAAAGGTTTTATTGATGGGATAGGTGGTACGGTTAAAAGAAGAATCAGGCATGCAGTAAAAGCTCGAAAAATTGATCCAAGAACTTAAGTTTTGCCACTGAGGCAACAAAAATATGTCCAAACATAAATATTCTACATGTGGAAAATAAAAAAAAAATGCTGGACGACACTTGGAAGACAACAACTGGAGAAATTCATAGTATTTCAGGCACCAGAAAGCTTCATTACTTTCGAACATTCCAACCAGGTATTGTACAATGCAGCATGACAAGTGATAATCAAGAAATAAAAGAGTTCAATTTTTACACAGGAATATTAAAAGATGTCTGTAATAAAAATAACTCTGTACAACCTGTTGCAACTATATCAAGTGTTGGAAGTGCTAGCATTGGGCAATGGGTCCAAGTAGTCTATGAAGGTGAAAAATTTCATGGAATAATATTAGACAGTTGTAGCGGCCAGCATCTCATAAAATGCTTAATTCCTACATCAATTGAAGGACAGTTCAAATTTGAAAATGAAAATGATCCTGTATGGTACACTACAGATAAAATTAGTCAGAATATTGACATACCTACGTTGTTAAATTCACGTGATTATAATAAATTATAATTCATATATATATGTTTAAATTTCAATAAATGATTGAAATATAATGCGATTTTAAAAATTTATTATCATTTAGTTTATTCTTCTTCGATTTATGAATAGAATATTCAGAGCTGTCATGTCTGTCACAAAGTAAAACAATTAGACACAAAAAGTTACTTTTCAATTCTTATATAACAAGACATAGCAATAGATGAAACCCTTACTTATTCCATAAAAAAAATCTCATAAATAAATATTCAGAAAATTCAGAGAGTTTTGAAGTTATGTAGAGGTCACAAAAATATTTGTCCATTCTCCGTCATGTCTGTCACAGTGAGTTTTAAATTTTTTATTAAAAAAGTTTTCAACTTAAAATTTGGAAACTTTAGTAAGTAATACCGAGGTAGCTTAGACATAAACACTTTTGTAAAAAAAAAAAAAATAATAATTCTTCAAATAATATTTTCTATATGAAATGTGCTCCATTGCATGTCTGATGTCATGTCTGTCACAAGTGAAATTAACCTACAATATTATTTTCTTTCAGGATCCACTTTGCAGGTGGGACATAATAAAGACTAATGTCAATCGAGTAAGTTTCACTAGAGAGAGAGAGTAGAATAAAAGTATTGCGACCTTTAGATTAAATAACTGAATTGAAGGCACAATCTTGAAAAGTAAACACAGCTGAATGCTTATTAGATCAGGCTGTGTGTTTTAAGGTCATGTGCTCAGTAGTCAGATGAGATATTTTTTTCAAAAATTGATGTTGAGTAAAACACTGCAGTCTTCATTCTAACATCAATGAATTTCTGAATGTTCTTAACTAGCTTAATATCCCAAGGGCCCTCTATTGTGGGCACGTGGGATGGCATCCACGGGGTCCCTAGCTGAATCTGGTATTACTTCCACTTACTTGTACTAGATTCTTTACTATCATCTTTCCTATCTGGTCTCTCTTGACCAACTCTTTTTCTTTTCAGACCCCGATGCTATTAGGTTTACGAGGGCTAGGGGTCTGCATCCTATTGACTTATCTTTTGTTTTTTCTTCATTTTTCCTAAATAAACAAATTATGATGAGTCAAATAAATGTTTGTACTCTTACGGAACAGGGCTTCGGAAAGCCAGAACCGGCCCGTGTGATTTGCGAGCAAGCAGGGATCCACGGGTCGTCATCTAGTGACTGCTTAGCTCCCTGTTTCCCAACGTGGGGCGCACGTCCCACAGGGGGGCAATTTGATTGTTAAGGGGGGCAATTGGAAAATTGGAAATTTTTTTTTTGGTTGTGAAAGTTATATCTAATTTGGTCGGGCATAGCACAAAAAAGGTTGGGAAACCACTGGCTTAGCTGATAGTATTGCTACAACTACAAAATTGGAAGTATCGTATAGTAGCCATATGAAGCTCGACACACAGCATTCTAGTCAGGATGCAAATGACTACTCACCAAATGCTCTCATTTTATTTTTTAAGAAACATTCGGCATATATTTTTCTCGTAGGGCTGAGTGGGGCTATTCCTGAACTTACAGGTGATTCTGTTTGAGACACAGATGGATCGAAATCTGCCAATGGCTCCGGGGTATTACCAAACAGATAACTTTTGCTTCTCATATAGCCTGGACAATTTTACAACTGTCTTTCAAGCTTTTCAATCTTTGGTATTCTTGCTTGTATCGGAATCTGTTTGGTCAGAAGTATCAGAAAGAAGAATATTTTCTTTTGTGATAGCCAAGCAGCACTGAATGCTTTGAATCAGTACTGCATAACTTCCAAAATTATTTTAGATTGACAAAGTTCTATTTTTACTGACATAATAGAATAAAGTTCATCTTATTTGGGTGCCAGGTCACAGTGGTTATGAGGGTAATGTGAAAGCCGACTCTTTTGTTAAGACAGGAGTGGAGTCGATCTTTAAGATTTTTCTCATGAAAATGAGAGCTTTACAGCTTAAGCTACAGCTGAGATGCTAATCAAGACACCACACAGAAGACATGCTTCCGAGCTTAAAAGCTACAGAAAACTGAAATAGATATAGTTGTTGTCTACTTTCAGGTCACTGTCGACTTAACAAACATCTATGGTTGATGAACCTTAAAGACAATCCAGCTTGTAGAAGTTGTCATTCTGAGGATGAAACTTCCAAAAACATATCTCTATGTCACTAAAAATTTCACAGCCCGTAGATATAAAATCCCAAGTTGAGGTTCCTGCTTCTTAGAACCAAAGGATTATTTTAACTACTGGCGTTTGCTACAGGATTTTTTGGGGATTAAGGTTGGGACAATACAATAGCTCATAGGTCGCAGTGCTATATACATTTACCACCCATCTTCTACATTACATTACAATAGAGACAGCTATTCTTAAAATTTTAATATGGGAAAACAATTCAACCATAATCTTTTTACCATCGAAAAAGTTATTGATTCGAAGATAACATGACAAATCGACTGAGGTATCAGCCCAACATAAGTTCTTCACATTGGAGAACGGTATTCTTTAAATTTTAATTTGACAAAATCCTCAGCCGAGAATAAACTTTTTACTATTGAGAAAGCTACTCATTCGAAGTTAACATTCCAGAACGACTGAGGCAACAGCCAAGTATAAATGAAGTTATTAATTCGAAGTTAATGTGGTATTCGAAGTTAACAACTCAGTCCTCAGCACAGCATAACCTTTTTACTATGGAGAAAGCTTTTGATTGACGTTAATATATTAAAACGACTGAGGCCTATACTATTGTGAAAGGTAATTTTCAAAATTAACATGGGGAAACAACCGCGGCTTCAGTCTAGCATAAGTTGCTTTCTACGAAGAAAACTATTCATTCCAAGTGATCATGAGAAAAACGACTGAGGTAGCAGCCCGGCGTAACTTCTTTACTCTGGAGAAAGCTGTTGATTTGAAATTAATACGTGAAATTACTGAGGTCTCAGCCCAGCATAACTCTTTCTCTATGGTGAAAGGTATTTTTGTTTTCAATTTTTTTCGAGTTTATTTCAGTCCTCACCCCAGCAGAATTTCTTTATTGCGTTGAAAAGTATTTTTCTGATTTAACATGTGACAACAACTGATGTCTCATCCCAGCATTACTTCTTTACTTTGGTGAAAGGTATGTTTCAAAGCTAACCTTGAAAAATGACTCAGGCTTCAGCGCAGCATACATACATATTTTACTTTTGTTAAAGGTATTTTTTCGAAGTTAACATGTGAAACCGATTGGTTAGAATTTTTATTAAATCTTTGTAAATCTTTCATGTTGAATTAATACCCTTGGTTCTATTGGATAAAGCGGACTATCCTTTGCTCAGTTATTCTGATTTTGTTTTTTTGAATTTTTTTCTGATCCTATCAAGATCAATGAGCTGATGGTTTCAGGAAGCAAGTTTCTTTTAAATAAACACTCTTTGGATGATTTATCTGTAATAGATCATCGTGAAATCAGAAGATCTTTTTCGGTCCAACCTTACCTATAAATTTCTTCCTGGTCTTCACTCACGAAATTGAGATGATTTATTAGATAGGTTTTCGAAGATTCGATGGATTTTTTTTTTACTTTAAAAAGCTTTAAATAAACACTGTTTGTAGTTAACTTTTCTTTTGTTATTTTTCTTGTCCACATTTAAAACTAGTTTCCATAAAATTTATAGAAAATAATTATAAATTCATCGGAAACGAAAGCGACTTCGAACTTCGGTCTTTTTTTAATTTAATTTTGTTCAATGTCTAAAAATAAATCGCAAATTAATCATTGGCAAATGTTTTCTATTTAAGTAACTTCTGAAATTTAGGAATAAAATGCTCTCTAGTTATTCAACAAAAAGTTTTGGTTCTAAGTTGCAATTAACATTCAAATATCAAAAGAGCAGTTCAAATCTCAGTAGGTTACTCTTAAAAAAGAAAACTTATTATCGTCATTAGTTATTATAAAGGTTAATCAAGAATGTAGCTTTAAATTTCTAATACTTAATTCTGTAAATTTCTTATTTTTCATTGTTTTCGCGATATGTGAAGTAGCCCAAAAATGGATCCACAAATAATAAACAAATTTAGACAATAAGCCTAAACTTTTTAAATTGAAATTTGAATAGACAGAATTTGTCTCAACTAAAGACATTCACGCAGAAATCACAAATATACATGAAAATATAAAGGGTTTAACAACGATATTTCCTAAAATTTCTTTTTGCAGCAGCTTTGAGATGTAGTGGAATAAATAATTTTTTATGTATAATTTTGGAAATAGCAGACAATATATTATTAATTATATTCTACGATATATCGTTCTTGTTTCTCATTTCTTAAATAGGTATATGCCTTAGATTTGTATGTTTCGTTACGTTTGTTTTCTCTAATCTTTAAACCGTCTTCAATACAAATCGTATTTTAACTGAAATATACAAATCCATCCATCTGTGATAATTCAAACCTATCATCCTAAGAAACTGAAATTTTAAGACAAGATTTAAGATTAAATAGACTATCCTATTGACTTAGGTCGGATCAATAAAGATCTATTTTGCCTATTTTTGTTTTTGAGTGATATTTGTAGGCCAACTGTCTCAAATAAATAAATCTACATCAAATTTCATATTTAAAAATTTACTTTTACTTTATAGATCGCTACAGATTCAAGAGAGAATTTAGTGTTAATAGCTTCATGGTAAATAAATACTAGTACCTTCTGTAACTGAAAAAAAGGTAGGGAAAGTGATTAGTAAATCAATCACAGTGCTTCGCAACGGCTTCTTAGTCACCTTTACTTTACAATACACTACGACCGGGTGGTCTAGAAAATGCTCGCGCGAGTCTGTTTGCGACCCCAGGCTATCGTACCCACCCCTATTTATATGGAATAATCGTCATTCTTAACTCAAATCTTGTTAATACACTGAATTCCTAATAATGATTAAAAAAAAATACTTAAGTTGAGAAACTGTGAAAAGATTTAAGATGGGGAGTAAAAAATGAATAAGAATTGCCCATGAGGGGATCGAACCCACGACCTTCGCGCTATTAGCACGACGTTCTAACCAACTGCGCTAACAGGCCACCTACAACATTCAACATTCAGACCACCTACAACTGATCTAACAGAAGCCGCTTTCAAGCATTGTGGGCTATGTGTCCACAGACAGACAAAACGGGGATAAAAGGCGTTTTTCAGAAGCATTAATCAAATTAATTTCATATTTAGCAGATTAGTTTTATTATCGATATCTAATTAAATTTTGTTTTATGCAATAATTTATGCCTTACTTTATCTTAAGTAAATCAAAGATTAATACAGCGTAATATTACATTTGACAATAGTGGATATAATAATTACTTTGGTATTCCTAAAGTCAACATTGATTTCTAAATAGGTTCAAAATACTGCATTTACATCAACTTCAGAGTTTGTCACAATGCTTACATTTCATCAAGTTTTAGTAATTGTTTACCAAGGAGTAGTTTTCTTAAGGTCTAAAAACCGTGCTCTTTGTATCAATCATGTAACCATTATATTTTTTCTTAGTTAAAAACATAATATTGTTGCGATGATATTAGATTTATGTACATCTAACATTGATATTATATAATCTTTGTTCTTTGTTGCCATTGAAAAGGCTTTCTGAGTTTCAAAATATAGAAATCAAAATTATTGGCTTCCTTAGAAGATAATTACTTCATTCCAGGAATATTGAGAGGGTGTGAAGGCCAGGTGGAATAAAAAAGAATGTAATGGATTTTAATGAAGAGATTAGAAGATCTGGACTTGCAGATGATATCTGTCTCTTGTCACATTCTCGTGGCGATATGAGAAGCAAACTAATGACACTGAAGCTCCCACAGTGACCTGAAGATCAATTCAAGAAAGACTCATATTTGTGGATCGACCAAGTCAAAAGTGATCCTTTCATCCTCAAAGCCGAACTCGAACATATGATATGTTACTGGGAAGCTAAAAGGATGAGTATTGGAGGAAAGGATGAAGGCTGTTCACAACAAGACGAAGAGCGCTTTTGCACAGAATGACGCCAATTTGCAAAGCTCAAGGCTTTAGGTAACTAGAGAAGAGAACTAAACTTCGAATTCAGTGGGAAATCGATTCTTTTCCACGGGTTGAGACATCACTTGACAGATAAAGAGAAACATTCAGACCTTCATTAAAAGATCTGAGAGTTATCGTATAATGAGATACGGTTTATGTTGAACGAAGACCAACGGAAATAACAGATCAGAGAAGATCAAAGACCTAAAATGGCGCTGGATTGGACAAATCCTGAGATAAAC
Source organism: Thereuonema tuberculata (assembly GCA_023159025.1). NCBI lineage: Eukaryota > Metazoa > Arthropoda > Chilopoda > Scutigeromorpha > Scutigeridae > Thereuonema > Thereuonema tuberculata. The sequence goes on from JAFIDM010000003.1 coordinate 67,411,263, forward strand.
CCTGGAGTGAAACCCACAAGAGAAGACCAAATGCAACTTGTTTTCGAACAGTGATAGTGGAGTGGGAGGAAAACGAAGGCGCCAAAGCAGGTCTGATGGCATTCTCTAAGCACCAGAGACATAATCGCAATTAAGAAGATATTAAGAGTTAATTTGTTTAGGATAAAAACTTTCTGGTAGAATAAAAACATTCGTGATCCAAACTGCAAATTTATGTCTGCATTCTTATTAAATTATCAAAAGAAAACGACAGTTTCATCATGAAGGAATGTCAGTCAATGTGAGTTCGTCAGTTCGAGCAAAGAAATAGTAAAAATCTTCAATTTGGAAAATATTATTGTGACGCAATTGTACAGTATGGCCGAAAACAAAGACACTCAACAATTTGACCACATGAAAGGTGGCATTGCGAGATGAACACGTAGGCGATTGTTGTATTCGGAATGAGTATGAGATTAATCAGTGTTGCTGTGAAAATGATATTAACTACTGAAGAGAAAGTGTTTATTGTGGAGCACTATTTTCGATCATACGAATAGGCCACGACAATGGACTTAGTTGCTACGGAATTTCGGAAGCGTTTTAGCCGTCCAGCACCCACGAACAAGGTTATGCTAACTATCGTCGAAAAGTTCCGTCGAACCAGTAACTGTACTAACGTAGCGGAAAGGTTGCACCGGTCGTCCCGTAACAGTAACAACGAATGAAAATCACGGCCGACTTTTTGAGCAAGTGTTGCAGTCGCCACAACGAATCTCCGACGAACGGCAGTTAAAGTGGACATGGGTTGAACATCAGTTCGACGTATTTTTAAAACCATTGGTTTTATAAGATACAGACTGTCCGACCATTGAAACCTATCCGTAAAGAAGTAAGAGTCGTGTACTGTGCTTCCATATTAGCAATGGTGTATGACGATCCCGGATTTTTGGCTAATGTTTGGTTTTCGAACGAGTGTCATGTTCATCTGAATGACTGTATCAATAAATAAACAACTCAATTTCTTGGTTTCGCCCGACCAGACATCATTATTGAAACACCACTCCACAGTGAACGGGTGACAATATGGTGTGCGGTCTCTAGAAACGGTATCATTGGTCCGTACTTCATTGAGGATGACCAACAGAATCCGGTGACTGTAAATCACGTGCATTAGCCTATACATAATAGGTAATCACGCCGTTTCTCTGGGACCTCCAACGTTTCAGCCGAGCACGACACCTACATCTTCATTCCCAGTGGTTTCAACAGGATGGGGCTACGTGTCATACGGCGAGGGAATCACTTCGGCTACTTCATGACACCTTCGAAAATAAACGTGATATCCTGTGGAGCAAACATTCCATATCCCTCACATTGACCTGATTTCCCTCACCTTATGCGTATGTTTGGGGAATTCTGAAGGAAATGCTTTTTCAAGGACAACCTCCGGCAAATACTGCTGAGCTGCGGCAAAAGATTGTGACGACTCCTAGGGGAATGAAACAATCCCTCTTCCGGGACATGGTGGGCAATCGCTACGAGTACTGCTTAGAGCGCCAAGATCACATTGAACATGTATTTGTTGATTATTCTTTTGGTTGCAGCGTTTTCTGTTCAAAATGGCTCAGCGTCGTTTGTTTTGGGCCATACTGTATCATTGCGATTTCACTCTGTATCAAACATGTAAGTGATGGATCAGAGAATTGTACCAATCTAAATATATTAAGGCACTACTCTATCAAGGGTTTCATTGTTATGTTTTCTTATTTTTAAAGTAAAAACAATAATATTAGCATTACCTTTTCAGAATTTTACTCCAGACTTCGTTAACCCTCAAAATCTCGTTCTTTTTTGTTTTTTGCTAAAAATGAAATAAAAAAAAAGATTAGATGAAAAATACAAATTAAACTTAGAATTTAAAAAAACAAATTGTTTAAATACAACTTAATTAAAAAAATTAGATCCTAGAAAATAGGAATTGTATTAATAGAGATAAGAAAAAAATTAATAATTTCCGTCCCATCGATTGTTTTTCAAATATTAATTTCATAACAAAAATTATTTACAATGAAAAGAGAATGAAAATTAATGAGTCTAAATTTCTGAGACGTTGACGTTGACTTAAAAACACCCTAAGAATAGACCTGGGATTTATTTATTTCATGAAATTTAACTAGAAATGAAGTTGCTTTACTTTTTGTTAGTCATTAGGATCAATTGATTAAAGTAGGATTTATAAATTACTACATTCGCTATCAATTTCTCAACGAACAGTAAACTACTTGAGAGTCATTTGAGAGCAAACTACATTTCAAATAAACTACAGTAAGCATTGATTAGATCGCTGCTACAGTTTTCCAAAGATGCAGGATTTAAAAAGTACTTGGATAGCGGTTTTTTTTTTATTTAAATAATGGCGTTAAGTTTCAGAGAAATAATTTATGTTAATAATATTGTTAATTAATCTTAATAATAAGCTTCAGTTAATTAAAACATAAAATATTAGAAAAATTTAAAGGATGCAAATTTGTTAACTTTCCAAATAAAGAGTTTAAATCTGAATATATAAAATAAATAAAATACATTTAATGCTCACAATCTACCACACTACATCGCTATTATCGAATTGACGGAATTTTTTGGTAAATTTATAGATAAAGTAAGAAAAAAACATGTATTTGCTGCTCGATACATTCTTATGTATATAAACTCCCCCCCCCCCCCCCAAAAAAAAAAAGCTCTTAAATAACAGCATTTTAACTCACATCACCATTACGAGCGCGGTTTTAAAGCATTATTATAATGCGCATAAAAGTTCGAATCCAACGCAGGTTTGATATTTTATTTTTTTTATATTTATATTTCTTACTATACAGCTGTAGATGCTGAAAACATCTATTCTGATCTATTTAAATACAAAATATTGCCCCTAAATATATATTTAGTACAATCTACTTTAATATACATTCATTAAATGCATATTTTTAGTTTTACATATTCATCACACAAACTAGTCTTGGCTTCGAATGTATTTCGCTTCACCTACTGTTGCTCAGCATTCTAAGAAATCATTACATCCAAAGGAAGCAAGAAATGATTTGTCTTCTCTACCGTCTAAACATTCACTTGGTTTTTATAAAACCCAACACAAAAGACAGGTTCTTAATCATTTACTTTCTATTCACCTTATTTTTGAGGAAAACAAAACACTTGTAATTATTATTATTACCAATCATTAAGCTATTAACGTAACAAGATAATTTAAAGAGATACAAAAAAAACTAAAAGAAATTAAATCAATAGATTCCATCTTGTAAATAATGAAAAACTATTCAACTGAAGCTTTTCATTACAACGCTTTCAATCTCTCGACCACAGGGACACGATTTCAACATAGAAGCACTTATTTAAGAGCTGCTATGATAGTAACATTATTTTTTGGTCATTGTTTTAGAAAAGGGACTGTCCATAAACGTACGATGTCAGTGGGCGGGGAGGTGGCTCTTTGTAGCGTTCTGCAAAATGTCGAGGGGGAGGGGGGGGCACGAGAATATGTGATGTCTAATTTCACTTTGTTAGTAGGTATTTTTGATTTAAAAAAAAAATGCTCTTAAGAAATTCATTAAAACATCCGCAATTATCTAAACTTTACTGTTCAAACGAAAATGTGATTGAGTCTAGATCACAAGGCAACAATTTTAATATGAAAAAGCAAAATAACTTTCAAGATATTTTAATTCTACTACAATATTCTAGAGAACTTTTCAACAGTCCTTACATCATCTTTCCCTTTTTTTTTCCATCGTGTGTTCATTGTTTAATAATATTTTTAAAATAATACTCTAAATTCCATAAAGATATTTTTCAAAACATATTGCAAGTTCTGTTTATAGCAAGTCACGGATATAAACGAATAGAATGTCGGTTGTAGAATCCTATTTGTCATCTCAAATATCTACAGAGAAAAACTCCTATGTGATTTTTTTTTGTACAACTTTGGTGATGTGAAGGACTGTTTGCAAAGAAATCTAGTTCTAAAACTAAAAACGTGTTGTCTTAGAGAGGCAATGTCAAAACATTTAAACTATATTACACAAAACATACATTAAAATGAAAATTTTACAGAAAATGGTTAAATTACTAGAGCAAGGACTTTCTTACCAAAAACAAAAAAAAGTTTTTCCCGTATATTCTTAAGCCTCGCGTATGTACCGGAAAATAACATTTTTTTAAATCAAAAATACAAATTAGGCCTACATCAAGTAAACTAAAAACTAAAACTTCAAACTAAAAAATAAATTAAAGGTTAAATTCTAAAGAATACAACACAATATTAAAATCCATTTGTAACAGTCGGAAATTTGCTCTGTTGAGTTGACCATCGAACAATACTCCTGTTGCCTGGCAACGCGAGTGCGAACTTCCAACTGTTGCCGACGCCTACGCATTTATGCGGGGTTTTTTTTCTAATAATATACTGTAGGTGGAGAGAAATATTAATTTTAAAAACAATCAAAGAGTGGAGAGATAAAGATGTTTTGATTGGACATAGAAAGAAACGACGTTTCTTAAGTGAACTTATTTTAAATTCTTAACCTTTAATCTCTGATAATTCAGGCAAAATTAACATCAGTTTGCTTAGTGCAGAGCTGAACTTTAGCTTTTTACGTGTTTTTTTTTAACCTTTTAACGTAGTTGGGTTTGTAATTAAAACAGCTTCTATTTACTCTTAATAAACTTTTTCTTCTGATAAGTTCCCGTAACCCCACACAGTGACAGATGTTGTGGAATTTGAATGCACCGAGAAAATATCTACGTTTTATATGAAATATGTACATTTGCAAAAGTTTTAGTAATGAAATGTCGTTCCAGTTGCATTTAGAGAAAAGCATTAAATGAAGAGATGAATTTACAATGGCATCAACAATTTCATTTTTTGTGGTGATCACTTCTGGGATAATGAAAGTGAGGTTTTTGTTTTTATTTTTTTTAAAATGAAATTGAATATTTTTCATGAAAATACAATATTTATGTCTCCACAACATTTCATAAAACCCAGACCTTTTTCTGGTCTTTTATCAATTAAAGCTAAAGAAACAAATTCCACTCATTTATTAACATTTAACATTTTCTCAGCTTTGATTTTAATGAACTTATCTTTTGAAAATATCTTTAAAAAAAAAATAGAAGTTCAATGAGTTTCTCGTAATCAAAAAGATTATTTTGTTTCCATAAAAAGATAATCAGGTTTTTCCGGTTATAAATAAAACCGTTAACAACGTCTATAACAATTGTGCGTAATCGCTTTCGGTTTTTTTAACCCTCAATATCCGGGTTTCCATATCTTTGCAATCATCCCGCGATGGACGCTAAGATAAATGGACTCTAATAAGAAGACACTCAAACAGATAATCCCCTTTAGCAGCTTCTGGGCACTTCGGGGTTTTGGGTTTTTTTCGCTTAACACTGTTCCTCCCCTTTAAATTTTTCATTTTAATTTTTTTCTTAAACTTGAGATAATTATAAGAACGAAGTGAATTAAGACATGGAATTACTGCAAAGTAATCTGTAATAATTATGGTTACTTCGCCTCCGGTATTCTTGTTTCATTAAGTTATCTTATGAGGATGATTAGAGCAAAAAAACAACAACAACACCCAGTGAATCTATTCATTGACTTTTATCCCAATTACATTTCACTGAGGTCATAAATTATGAGGCTGCTATTGAGGTGTTT
>JAFIDM010000003.1:67436313-67485796 GCA_023159025.1 Thereuonema tuberculata
TTTTTTTTTCTTTCTGATGGACACTTGTATTTGATGATGATTTTCTAATTTATATTTAAGTCATTTTATCTTTCACAGAAAAAAAGGGACTTTTCTAAGCTTTCCTTCTATTTACAGCCTTTTATACAATGAGGCCATTATCTCATTCATGAGATTTTCTCCATCACATAAATTTCCCGGAGGACGGGGAAAAAGGGATGCGGAAAAAACGAAAGGAAAGAAGCGTAGATTAAGAAAAGGAGGAGACAGGTAGAACGGATGTAACACTGGAGAACTCTTTCTACCCCCGCAATCGTAAATTCATCACTGATCGAATAATCTTAATTTCAATATTAATTACAATTTTCCCACAGTAGAGTTGCTTAGGCGGCGTGGCTTTATCCCCATTGCAAATAAGCGCCGAGAATAAATTAATATTAACCACTCTGGAGACCCGAATATGATTCAGGCCGAGGTGATTGCTTATACATTAAGCGCTGATTGCATTCTAATACCGTCATTATACTCCTATCCATTCGTCAAGGTACTCCTCCCAGCCTGAGTTAAAACATCACAGCTGCTGCTCACTCACTTTACTTCGCTTTACAGCTATTATGTTGTTTTAACTCTGAAATTTAGTGTTTTAAAACAATGTGCTTCAGAATCTACAAATTTTTAAATGTTTTTTTTGTTACGATACCGGTAGTTCAAGAATGAGGATCAGGAGGAAGAGTTTTCTTTTTTCTTTTTCCCTCGGGACGACAGAATATATTTGGAACATATATAACATATTTGGAATTTAATTATATACGTATGTAATTATAATATATGTAATTTTGAATTGACAGTACCACTGACATATTTGGATACAGTAACAGTTCACGAAATAATTATAGTTTTTTTATCTGCTACTGAAAAATACACTGGCCCTAATAAATTAAGGAAAAAAACAGAAAAAAATACGGTAACTAAAAAAAAAATACATGATTAATTTGTAATGAAATTGTTGAAAAACTACAATTTTGTAAGTTAGCTAAGAACACAAAAGTATTTTACATGAAATATTAATCTCCCAGAATGAGTCCATTCAGAACCAAGTAAAAAATAGTGTCCCAATTAAATAGGCAAACACTAGCGTTGCTACAAATTGCAACATCATGAAAGAATCTTGCGATTAGAATGAAATTTATACCATATATTACTGATATGCCTGTAAATAAGTCAGCACAATACAACAATTATAACCTGAAAAAAATATGTATCTTGTGAAGCCTCCATGAGCTGCAATAAGAGCTGCTATACATCGTGACATTGAAGAGGCTTTGGATGATGTCCTGGGGAATTGTTTGCCAGGCTGTTTGTATGCGAGCCCACAGTTCATTCATACGGGCCAGTTGCCGAGTGACCATATCCCAGACATGTCCAGTAGGTGATATGTCTGGCGAAAATGAAGGCCAGGGAAGAAGCCGTGCTGTGAAGGCGGCTTGAACATTCCTGGCAATGTATGGTCAGTCATTGTCTTGCTGGAATATAGCGCCAGAAGTACTCTGAAGGAAGGGTACAAATTCAGCCTCTAGAACAGTCATCACTGTTCAGATTGACCTCAATTTGTAGCAGCTGAGATCGCGCATAGTATCCAAAGGCTCTCATGCCATCATATCTGGCGTTTCGTCAGTACAACGCTGCAATGCTTGCTGAAAGAAGGTGCTCACCACTATATCTTTTAATAAATATGCAGTCATCATTGTAGACCAAGTTAAAGTGGGACTCTTGCGAAATCACGACATGTTGCCAATCAGCACGCCATTGTCTGTATTAACAAACCCATTGTAGCCTGAGGCATCGATGGTTCAGGATCAAGAGAATCTGCCGCAAACGGATGCGTGCAACCAGTCCTCTGTCGAATTGTAGAGGCAGACAATGCCCCACCTGTTGCAATGTTGTGCTGACACTTCGATGACGCTGAACGTCCATCAACGCTATGCGGAAGAGGTGTCTGTCATCCCGAGGTATCATCACATTTCGTGGTCCACTGTCGATATACCGGGTTCTCTTTGATCTACTGATTCCACACTCGGATCACTGTCGTGGCATTATGTCTCGTACCAGCAGTGTTACGAAAATCCACCTTCACGCACACCTATCATTTGTCCTTGTTAATAAATTTGTCACTCATTGGTACTGCGCCGTGCGTCGTCGACGAGGCATAATGGATCCTGGACACTCTTTTACAGCTTGCTGTCCATGATACCCTACTTGCCTCCTACATAACCCTCTATTTATATTCCTACCACGACAGTTCCAAGGAAGCTGCTATGCCCAGACATGCGCAAACACTCTGCAATTCTAATCATTTACATATCATACCCTGCTTTGCACATCCTATCCGTTTGAAGTGATTACCATCGTTCCTTCATGGTGTTGCATTTTTCACAAAGACTACCTTAACATGGCATGTGTCATCGCCGTCAACCCTACAGCCCTCACACTATTGTTTGTTTCATACTATTAACGATGATTAAGAGTCAGTAGATAGAAACGATCATTGTTCTTTGAAAGCTCTTCTATACCCCTCCACGTCTTGAGGAGTCGAGGGTAGCAACATGTTTCCGAGAGCTTTCTAATCATGTTCTTTAGCGAGAACTGGTCATTCATTGAATAGCCATACAGTGATATCGTCATGGAGGTATGGCTCTACTAACCTAGCTCGGTATGGACATGCATTATCATCGTACAGGAGAAATGTCTCGCCTATTGTAGCTGTATAATGGCGAAGTTAGGGACGTCATCTCTGTATCATCTAGCACTCTTCAAACTACAAAGAAGTCTACGCTCAACCTAACGAGACACCATCCCAAACCATTACACTACTTCCACTCACAAGAGTCCTTTTCACTGATTTAAACGAAAGGTAGCGTGAAGTTCATTCTCGTTACATCCAGAGCTTGCCTGGAATCAGTCGGCAAAGCAAATACGGACTCAAATGCGAATAATACTGATACCAGCATTCCTAAAACTTTAGCCAGAACAGATTGTAGCTGTTTTTCTGAGCATATAATAGTCGAACAAAGCGGTTATCCAAGAAGTTGTAGCCGTAAGCCTTCCTTTGTTATACAAGGTGATTTTTGTATTTTGAAATTGTATTTAAAAATTCTACAGCCACAGAAACACTCAATCAAGAAGCGTCGATGGTTCAGGCATCTTGCAACTTCAACCTGAAAGTTTAAAGGATGTCTCGAAATCATTACATTACTATCTCAGACTCCTTTCTTCTCAATCCGAACACGAATTTACGCCCACCTCCAAACAGCCCTTTTATGCTGCAGTTCATTTGCATTAATCTATGACAGCGCTAATCATTTGCATACGATCCCCAAACTCTGTATTAGGTTTCATGTCATGTAACAAGTTTCATGCATTTCCAACTCATTGTTATTATAGTAACAGTTACTCTTCTGTTTTTTTCCTTAATTAATTAAAACCAGTTAATTAATTAAAATTAATTAAAATAAAAATAGATTGGAGTGAATCTAAAGATTCTCCGTTCAAGCGCAAATTTTTTGCAATTTCTCTTCGGAATAGTTGGAAGCTTAAAATCAATCTAACAACATGTTTTTGAATGAAATTAATAAATTCATAGTCTTATTTCTAAACTAAGGTTATTAAAGATTTACGAAACTCCTGAAAGACTTACTAACAGAAGAAACAGGTACAGTTTAAAAATATCGTACAGTTTCCAATTGTATCAGTCAATTTCTTTATATTTGTACTTTTGTCGTATATTCTTCAACTTTATAGAATAAATCTATATTTGCAGGGAATAGTGCGTTATGTCCAAAAATATGATTTTTTTGAAAATGAATTTTAAACTCTGAATAATAATGCAACATCGAGTTAATAAGGAATTTTATTTTTAAAGCAAGACTACATAGCTTTAAAAATAAAAGACTACTATTCCTGATGTCCTTTCTGAGTTTGTTTGTTCGCTCATTTGCAATGACACATGATTTTTTACGAACTGGGAAAGATTTGAAATGATAGAGGTGTGGTGAAGGGGAGAAAGGGGTGGGAAGTTAGGAATCTCGAGTTACAAAATTCAAATATAACATTGCTTTGTACCTGTCACGTGATTTTTGTACCAAGTGGGAAAATTTCGAAGTGATCTCACAATTTCAATTTCTTTCTTATTCAAATCATTGTAATCCGTACGAAGAACACGGAGCTACTTAAAAATGAATTAAAACTGTGTTTTCATCTAAAATTATAGCATCACTTCAATAGACAGAATTTAAAACTTGAAAGTTTGAAGTCCTTCAATATGAATATTGTTCAATATGAATATTTATATTTTTTAAAAATAAAATGAATACATGAGTGGATGTATTATCTTTCTTCACATACTCTGACACGTGATCTAGCGTCGAAGATAAGAAATACGAAAAATCTTTGATGCTTAACGGTTGTTTTTGCAACATCCCAGGGCACCCACAAGAGGAGGGGGTGTCAGTTGTTCTCTCCGCACTGGGTCCAGTTTTTAAGAGCCGGGGCTGAGGTCTTAATCGAAATTATATGAATGAGCCTATCACTTCTAGACTTCCTTTTATAACCAAGTTTACGTTTTATGTAATTACTTTCGTATCATTTAAGATTTTGACCATAACATGGCAGGAGTCCCGTTAATACGTACTATACCTGGGCCATGAATTTTATATGGGGATTCTGATACCACCACAAGCATAAAAATATTTATAAATCATCTCAAAAAATAAATTATTTTCCCAACAGAACAAAAAAGAAAACTTATTCATAAAAGCAACATTGAGTCATTTCAAAGTTGAACATAATTAGTCCTTTGGAAAACGGTTTGCTTACCTTTGATTACTCATTTTGAACAGAAATATTCTCAACTCCTTCAACTAAGTTTTTTCTTTTTTCAACGAAAAATACACAAAAGTTAACTTTTTTAAAAAACTTTTATTTACTTTTTAAAAATAAGCTGCAAATTTTAATGAGGTTGATATAATTGACCAATTCTTAGGCCTTAAAAACATTAGGGTCTTTATCTGTTTGTGTGTATTCCCTAATAACCAATAAATGATTATCTTTGTTATTTATATTTTCGGACACTGTATATTTTGGATTTGAAAATTTGACTTTTGGATCTCCTGGAGAAACTTGCGCACAAAGATAATACAAATTCCCATATAATAATATCAGAAGCGAAACAAATTAATTCACTGACGGCAAATAAAAAGCCTAACAATAAATCTTAGACATCAAGTATTGTATCATTGTTATAAATTGTAATACATGCTGTCTAAGATTTATCATTAGACAATTTATAAAAATTGCACTTATCACTTATGTATATGTTGCACTATTTTATGAAAGAAAGAAAAAATAAGAGATAAATTTTATTTCTCTTGGATAGTTAATTAATCAATGAAGTGTTTTCCACTGAGAAGAATTATTAAAATATTTAATAGAGTCGTAAAATTGATTTATTTTATTGCATTTTGAAGCCTTCAAAAAGTGAAAAATGGCATAAATTTGACAACGCATCACAAGTCGATAAAGAAATGTTTGTTAATTGAACTTGTCTATTTGATTGATGACATTAATACAACTGTTTGTTTGTTTTTTAATTAAAGATGCGATTTAACTTGAATCAATTTTATTATTCACTTTTTTTATTTTTTCCTCCATTCCTAAGAATTATTGAGATAAAATTCTGCCTAAGGTTGTTCTATCAGACAATAAGAAATATTTTTAAATTTGTTTGTATCTGATTAGTACTAAAAAAAAGTCTACTAGCTTAATTTGGGCTTTAAATTTACATTTCCTAATTGTTTATTATTTTCATGTGGATTTGAATCTGTGTTTAGTAAATCATGTCGCATTAACTTCATTGTGTTTATGATTTCTGGTTTAGGCCTATTTCTCTTCTCATAAATCCTGCAGTAACCGTACGTTTCATTAAAGCAATCGAACGATCGGAGTAAGCAACGTGTGACAAGTTAAGTACCAAGGCAAATTAATAGGGTGGGTTTGGGGGAGAGTGGAGGGGCACCATCGAGTGGGCGAATTGAATTGTAGTTGAACACGCAAGGCGGCCATTGGTGTAAACCCTAACAGTTGGGTCCCATTATGCCAAGTGTCAGCTACAACAATATAAAGAATTAATTCGTGACTCTTATTTCAGATCAACTACCTTAGCGCTCCTTTTTGCCCACGTGACCCGCTCTAGGAAGCTACAGGGGATGCATTTTGTGAAAGAGGCGTTGGCTTTTGCTCCCCTCCACAAATTAATGTAGATGCTCGACCTTAAAACAGAAGCTTGGCCTCAGCAACTTCATTAAAATCGTTTGTATTCACATGTTTCTTTTTTTTTTCGCGAAACGATTTTAATTCAGAAGCGTAAAGAAATTAAAAATAGCAGAAGAAATCTGGATGCTTTCGACAGGATTCTTAATTGCTTTCACTTGTACGCAAAATTCTTCAGCACAAATGAAGAATATCAATGTTCTTATGTTAAATAAAAGAATTATATTCAAAATCGAAGTTGTTTCAAAGGCTAAGAAATTATTTATATTTAACCTTTTAAGAAGCATCAGAAAATAAACATTGTTTGAAGTTTGATGGAACAACACGTTTTAAATTAATATCCCAGAAACCTATTGTTTCACTTATGGGCTTTAGACAAAAAATGGTCTGCAGCCAAAGAAACATAGATAGATCAAGACTCTTTTTCTATAATAACCGGTATCTTCTTGTATTTCATAACAATTATGTAAGAAACTTAGGCAGAACAACTTCATTTATACATTTCTTTTCTTTTTCTATTTTGTTTTTTCTCCTATGAGTGACTAGTGCCATCAGGAGCTCAGTTCAATTCCAGGCGGAGGAAAGACATTTGTCTGGTTGTTTCGCCTTCTGATGGATTCTCCCAGTCCTCAGTGAAATAGAAATTCCTTTCCATTTTTTTTGCCTGGCTAAAAAGCAGGACATTGGATTGACCACCCAATCATAAATGCATTCCGATGGTTGAGGAATTGTTGGAGCCTATACCTCTAATATACTCCTGAAGCTGCTAGCAGATCTTGTAAATGAAGTCTTTAATCTAACAATTTTTAACCTAACTTTCTAAACAAGAAAATAGATAATTTTCAATTATGAAAACAAAATTTTGGGTATTAATATCTCCAACATTAGAATAACTGCTAGTTCAAACATTTCATGGCCTTACAAGAAGATATTATTACTGTCAACCAAAAATGATAACAAAAGGACGAACCAATTTGGAATGCAACTACTTTACTAAGAGGTCCTATTCAGATACTTTACAAGTACGAAATGATTTAACGATCAAATAATAAAACAGACAAAATAAGATCTGAAACATAAGAAACTCATCCATCCTATTCTGGGAATTATGTTTTGTTTAGGCTAATTTGAAAAAAAAAATAATAATGTCATGCGACTAATATTTTGTGATTTTTTTAAACTTTATTATATATTGCTTGTTGGAACCTATACCTTTAAGACACCCCTGAAGCTTTATTATTATTATATTTCTAGAAGGAGAACTGAAAACAATCTTCAGAATTCTTAATAAAACAAAATGGAAAATGTGCTGCCAAACTTCCAGTTATTACTATTTTTTTTGCAGAATTTTTCTTGGTAGATTCTTACCAAATAATTCTTTGTATCTTTAGTTGAGATAAATCACTTCTATATTGTTTCTCCAACCATGTGGGAGGTTCTATTAAAATCCTGTTCGATTTTATATAATGAAGATAGTTTCCCTATTGGATAATCCAGTGGAATCTAGAATAAAATCTATATTATTTCCATTAATTCCTCCAGAAACTAGGATTAATGAAGGGAGAACGTTTTCTCTTTTCAATTCAAAATAACAACTATTTACTATTCATGTACAACTTGGACGATAAAATAAAAGCTACAAATAAGTAGAATTAGAAAATAAAGTATAACTAAAAGAATCAATCAAAACTAAATAGAACAGAATAGGAACATAGATATTTTTATAATGTTAAAATTGACTTTGTTCATTCAAAACGTAAATTGACTTATTATCCTCTATATATAACAGGCGTTTGGAATCCTGGTTGTAAAAGTTTTTTGTAAATCCTGAAAAATTAATTAGTAGGCCTATTTAGTTATTAAATTTTTTTTTTATTATTTTTTTATTTATAGGGTAATCTTTGAGTTCTGTTTGTTTTGTTTTTTTCCTTTTCTGATTTATACATTTTTATTTATATTTATTATTTTCTTGTATTTGGTATTACAAAATCTTCTGTGAATTTAGTGGAGATGTAAATAGAATCAATGCTTGAACTATTTCAATTTACCAAGTGTAATTAGTAAATGAAAAACAAACACATCTACCATCATCTCATTATTCAGTTATTTACGACACTACACAAGACTGAACAATCAATCAAGCATTACGTTTATAATTATTATTTTTACTGAGGCTCGTAAATAACAGTATTGTTTAATACATTTTCTTAGACGAATTGATGTTGAGTATTTTTTCTTCTTTAATTTTGCTTTTTCCTTTTAGTTTTCCCTAGACTGGAAGTCATTTATGGAAACGACTTAATTCTATTTTGATCCTTGAAAACGACCTCTCTACATTCGGTAAAAAAATGCTCGTTAAGCAAAAACAAAGATCTTCAAAATTTAAGTTTTATGTTGATTTGTGATGATAAAATTTTACATATTGTTTTTTAGAGGTTATCAATACAGACAAAATAATTGAAATTAGTCGAACTTTGAAATTAAGTACAAAGTACATAAATAAATAATAATGAATCCACTTCATTTAACTTATAATTATGTTAAGAAAACAAAACATTTATGATAAGAATTTATTTATGGTATAATTTATGATAAGAATAATTATGTTTTGTTTTTTTACATATACTGGGTGATTATAATTAAAGTTCAACTTTCAACATGCTGTAAAAAAAGAACCACTGCTCAGAATGACCTGAAATTTGAACTGAATATACTCGAAGAAAGGGGAAATGGAATGGCATAAGAAAAAAAAATAGTTTCAAATATAAGCAATAGATAGCGCTTTAAGCGTCATAACGTAAATGGGTTCAGCTACAAGTGACATTTGAATCGCAATACGACGGCTGTGGCGTGAGTTGCACGTTAAACCAATTGTACTGTTCAATAGGCACGACTGTATCGGGTTTTTACTGAAGAAATGACTTCCAAGTCATTCAACAGTTGTGGCACTGTTAGTTTAAAGCCCATCCACCACGGCAAGGTCGTACCACATCGGATTGGAAAAATCGGTTTTTAATTGTCCTGAGGCCAAAAACCGCTCAGAAAAGCAACAATGAAATCGGTTGTTAATTATCGCGAAACTTGCGCAAGACATGTTCAATGTGATGTCCACCGTTTTCTGCCACAATTTGAGACCGAGAAACGGCATGTTCCCCAACAGATCGGAGTGTCTCAGGGGTCACGTTGTGAATGTCTTGCGCACTGCGTGCCTTCTATTCAGCTAAGTTTGCAATCGGACCACTAAACATAACATTTTTCAGATAACCCCACAGCCAGAAGTCGTAAGGATTAAGATCAGATGATCTTGATGGCCAGGCTGTTGCAAAATGACGGCTGATAATTATATCTTTTCCGAAATGCCTCTCGAGCAGCTGCTTCACTGGCTTTGCAATGTGCGGAGGAGCGCCATCTTGCATAAAAATGATGCTAACCACACATGCACGCTGTTGAAGTGTTTGAATAACGTGGTTACGCAAAAGACTCATTGCGTTTACCATTGACGGTACAGGTAACAGAACCCACATGACCCATCTCCTCGAAAAAAAATCGCCCTACGATAAACGCTGGCGTCAAACCGCACCACACGGATACCTTTGCACTTTGAAGAGGTACTGGTTCATGTGCGAACGGATTTTCCGTTGCCCGTATTCTGAAATTCTGAGTAGACGTCCTTGGAGATAGAAATGGGCTTCGTCTGTCCACAAAATGTTCCATGGCCATTCATTGTCCTATTCCATGCGAGCAAGTACTTCGAGAGCAAACCTTTCTCTTTGGTAGGTTAGCAGAGAGAGTATTGAAAGTAACTCCTGAACATGGGTAATTTTGTATGGATAGCAATGCAGGATGTTTCGTACAATTTTATGTACCGTGCACACAGGCATGTCCAAAGTTCGCGCAATTCCCGTGCACTGCACACCACCCCTCGTCTCTTCCTGGACTGCTGTTGCCACATCTTCTACTGACATCGAAGCATTTGGTTTCCTCCCTCTGCCAGATTTCACTTGAAAAGAACCTGTCTCTTCGAATTTCTTCATCATTTTCTCCAGACCCTTGGCAGACATCAGACCACAGCCTTTTTTCATACCGGAACTTCTTACTGTCCGGAACTTCTGGCGCACAGTCACCGTTCTTGTAAAAGAGCTTCACAAGCAGAGCGCGATCCTTCATTGAGAGAGTCATGGCGAGCTGAGAAGCTGAGGAAAACGCCATGTACCCCGCATTTTTATAACAAATGCAATTTGTCGTGCACATGACACCTCTTGTATTTTGCATATTGTGACGTTTAAAGCGCCATCTATTGCTTATATTTGGAACTATTTTTTGTTTTCTTATGCTATACTATTTCCCCTTTCCTCGAGTATATTCAGTTCAAATTTCAGGTCATTCTGAGCAGTGGTTCTTTTTTTTACAGCATGTTGAAAATTGAACTTTAATTATAATCACCCTGTATATATATATATATATATATCAGAAAGCAATATTAGTACTTGTTGAATTAAGTAGTTTTTTTTTCTGTTTATTTTTCAAAACAAAAATAATGACTGCAATAAAGGCAATTCCGTTTTCATAGATAAGTTTTTGCAACCAATTTGCAAAGAAAATGACATCCCTGAATAAGTAATGAAGAAAGACATTAAATTCATTCAATCAGAAAGTTTTAATTATTATTTGAGCCAAATATCTATGAAATCAAGATCTAATTAAACAACTATAATTAGATATAATTTAAAAGAAGGGTTAGCAAAAATTTTAAACAAAGACTTCACGAATTGGGTTAATTTAAAAAAAAAAAACAAAATGAGGGGAAAATTTTACCTGTTTATAATTTTTATTAATATTTATTTATTTATTTGCTTACACATTGTTTCTTTAGATCTAAGATATTTTGTAAAAGATGAATGTTTGTTATTTAAATTACAAGAATTAAACTCCTATTTTTGTTAATATTTTTAAGTGAAGTTTATCATATAAAAATAAACATGAGAAAAATAGAAAAAAAAAGCTACTGAATCAGGAAAATAGGAAATACAAGGTTTAAGGGTTATTTCCTTTTATTTTCTCTAAAATATATAGATATATTCTTGAATATATTATGTTTGCGAGAGCAAGAAAGAAAAAATATGTTTTAAGATTATTTTGCAAAAAAAAAAAAAAAAAGTAAATTAATAATGAGCAATTTTTTATTAAAAATGATAAATTAAAAACAGTGTTGTAAGATTTTTTTGAAGAAAAAAATATTTTAAAAAAAAATAAAGATCAGTTTTTTTTCTTTTTCATCTATAAAATAAGCGCAAAAATTTATTTGTTTGTCTCGTTGTGTGTCGCCATTTCTCAATGGATCTTACCAAATTTGATACTGAGTTTCACATGCATCCCAGAATAATGCACGAAAACCCGGATCCGATCTAAGGGGTGTAAATGGGAGGGGGGGGGCAAAATTTATTGAAGGGTATGCATATCTTTTAAACTACTTGAGGTGGAAACACAAAATTTGACATGAATGTCGATCCTTTGTCGATATTCGTGTCCTAAGAGGTCTAAACGGGGTAGGGGAGTTTTGTTGAAGGTTACTTCTACAGGGTTTTCAGGTTAATAAGAATATAACATTAATTTGTAACTAGCATTTGATTTTTTTTTTTTACCAACTCGGAAAGTTTCGAAGTGATCTCACCATTACAATTCATCCATATCAGGACAACTCGCCCGAAGATAGGTATTTTCGCATCAGATAGGTATTTTCATTTAAATTATAAATATTAGATTGTGAAATACATCAGAAATGACTTAATTGTTAATATATTTTTGTTATACATGGCATGTTGTAATTTTTTAATGATACACTGTTTTTTTTGTCATGAAGTATAAACGTTTCATTCGTAGTGACTTTGATAGTGAAGTTCTTTCGTGCATAAAAGAGGGCTTATCAATAAAATTCTCTGATTACCAACTACGTGTTTTACGTGTTTTTTTTTGGAAAAAACAAACAAAAGATATTTCCATTGAGAATCTTGTTTCACTCTGTTTCCTTTATAGAGTGCACACGAAAATCAGAATTTTATTAAAAAACCCCACTGTTTTCATTAGGTTTTTCATCTTATTAAAGATTTGATTGAAGAGAGTAGAGTTTATTAGGAAGAGTCTGTTTTATTATATATTTCCTGATTTATTTGGAAGTTTTTGTAGAGGAAAAAAGTTAAATCCATGGAATCACTCACTGGAAAACTGTTATCATTATAATAGATTGAAGGTTGGGAAAAAAAAAGCCATAAAATTTATGTTTCGAATTCTCATTGACAATTCCAAATCAAAAACCAAGAATATATAAAAACTGAATATACTTCATACAGACTACAACCGGATTAATGTAATTAATTTTTACTAGTTTAATCATAAATAAATGCTAAGATTTGTGGGTTGGTTTTTTTTTTGCTTTATTTTCTTTTTTTTTAAAAATTGTCGAATTTATTTTTCTTTTATTAGTTTTCGTTCTTTGTTTTTTTTTTGTTTTCTTTAATAACATTTTGTATAGTTGTTCGAATTCTTCTCAAAAACTGAGCCCAAACTACAAACAATCAAATAAAAGACTTAAGTGGTCTCTAACATTGGCTCTTTCAATCAAAAACTTCAAAAATCAATAGAAATAATATTTATAACAAAACAATAAATTATTATAGTTTTCTAATTATTACAATGTCTTATTTAACTGGAAGTGATTTTCAGTTACAAAAACTTAATTCGTGGTTGTTTTCCTCAAAAGTATCTTTTTATTACTAAAGCGAAATGTTTCATTACAAATGTTTTGAAATTCGTGTATCAAAGAGTACATAACAAACTTTCTTCTTGATGTTTCTTAGAAAAAAAATATATCTACCAACAAAAACCGTCCAAATATTTACCCGATGTCTTGTGATCTGTCGTAGCTCTGTTGTTATCACTGAGGTTCCTCATGTATAACGGGAAAAGAAGGGAGAAGTAACAAGAAAGAACGGAAAGGAAATAAGGATTTTAGCGACAAACAACGCAGAAATCTCAAATGGACGTCGAGTTTATTGTTGTTGTTCTATTTACTTTTGATATTTTTTAATAAATGATTTCAGAAATATGTTCTTTTTCTTTCATCCTGTCTAAACAGCTCAAACAAAACATGATTTTCGTCTCTGGTTTCAGTGGCTTTTGCCAAACGGTCGTTTCTGGTCTTTTGCCATTTCAGAAAAAAAAAATCTCATTTTCTTTTTTTAAAAGTCATTTCATAATTATTAGTTGTTTTAAATTCATTTCATTTAATAGCATATTCATGTCGATAAAATGGCTTAGTTTAATTTTTTTTAATTAGAAACTTAATTATTTAATTGTTCTAATTGAGATATTCGTGTCAAAGAACTTTAAAGTATAACAAGAGACACTGGAAGGAAACTTTGTCTGTGCATCATCATTTTCTAAAGACATCTTCATTGAAGATTTACATCCCTCGAAGTTCTATCTCTAGATCGTTTTTCAATTTACATAACTATCTATCTTATTTCTTAACTACCTTTTTAACGACCTCAGATCTATAGACTTAAAACATCTTATCTCTCTGAAATACTAATGACTCTTCCTGGCCGCAATATCTCAAGTGTTTTCTTCACACTTATGTATTTGTTTTTTCTTTGTATTTGAGATTCACTCATCATTTTCCTTGCTTTTTTTCTTTTTGAGGTCTTTTATTAATTTTTGGAATGAATTTTTTTTTACTTTCTCTGGAGATCAAATATGGTTTCCAGATAAAGGAAGAGAAATGATAAAAATTTTAATGGTCTAAGAAAAAGAAAGCAGGAAGATGGAAAAATGCTCTTAAATACTTTAAAACCGTTTATCAGGCTGAATAGATTTTAATACACATCAAAAGTAAAGTTGCTTAAAGTTATTTAGTCAGTTACAGTCAATTCAGGTAAGAAAACCAAACAAAGGCAATTCTTATAGAAATAAAAATGAAAACAGAAAAAAAAAAGACATGTTTATCTTAAATCTTAAAGCAGATAAATTGGAGGCAGTGATTTTTATTTTTTTTCCAATGCCGGGGCTCTTGGCAGCTTTTGGCCTCAACAAGGCCAAAACTATGACTCGGAGCAGAAACTATGACTCGGATACATCACAAGTTACACTTTAGAAACAGAAGAAGAAAATCACCAGAAGATGTCAGCTCCGGGATTCGAACCCAGATTCATGACAGGTCATCGCCTTGACCACATGACTGTATCTAAATGGCTGAGGCAATGAAACTGAATGGTTGTTCATTGGGAAGAGGTAAGAAGTAGCCAAATATATTCAATCTATACATACTTGGAAGGAAGAAAGTCTACATCCTAACAGAATGTGAAGATCTGCTGCTCAAGATTTTGGAGACAATTAGAAAATTCCAATTTAAAATACCAGAGATATTTTAAAGATAAAGAGAGATCATCCAAAGAAGTTGTGAATTAATTGAATAAACTAGATTTAACGTCTTTTTCTATTTTTTTTTCTACAAAAGTAAGGAATGGGATTGGGCCTGCGAAATTGAATTCGACGAATTCCTCAGAATATTCATTCATTCCTTAGATAATCATCTTTCATTATTAAAAAAAATAACAAACTGTCAGCCAAGAATAGAGGATTTGTTTGTATGTTATCATTTCATCAAAAAAACTCCGTGAAGGAGCAAACAAGCCCCGGATTCTTTTATAATTTACAGTAAAAAACAAGGTAGCGATAGCGATTAGTATCACAATGCTTCGCAATGACTTCTGATAACTTTTGAATAATTTTCTTCATTCACGTATAATCAGCTAACAAACTGTTTTTATTGAAAACTTTACAATTCAAAATCCACCACAGTAGGCTCATGAACACTGAAGAAGGATGAGTAGAGTACAGATTGAGTCACCTTTAGAATACTTTAGAATAGACTGCGATGGGGTGGTCTAGAAAATGCACGCTCGAGTCTGTTTGCGAGTCCCCATGCTATCTTACCCACCCCTGTTTATATGGTTGTAATCGTCATTCTTAATTCAAAACTTATTAATGCATTGAATTCCTAATAATGATTTAAAAAAAAAAAAAAAAAGATGCAAATAGCTCCTATCTATATTACGTAAAAATACAGAAAAATCCCTATTTATATGGAATAATCGTCATTCTTAGCTCAAAACTAATAGACTGAATTCAATAACTTTTTGAATAATTTTCTTCATTCCCGTATCAGAAGCCGTTGCGAAGCATTGTGATTGATTTACTAATCGCTATCGCTACCTTGGAGCCCGACCAGCTAGAGACACAGACTCTACGGCTCTGAACTACTCTAGGCAAGACCTTTTTAACGACACCCTAATCAAGTCTCTAGCCCTCGTAGTTGCTGAGTTGATACTTGTCCGTAGACAGAAAGACAAACCGGGGATATAAGGCTTCACGGTATCAGAAGCCTAAAAAGTGAGCCATGGGAAAAGAAACTAATGATCTTCAACCTTTGATATCAGACACCTACAAGAATCCATTAGGGGAAAAAATACAAGCATTCAGAAAATACAAATTAAAGGAAAGAATAAATTAGAGGAAATTGACAATGTTTTTGAAGTTTACTGAGACTGTGGTTAAATTTGTCCATATCTTAACAAAAAGACTCTTCGTTTTAGGGTGAATGATTCGTTCTGTATAGTTATGTTTAAGTATAAGCGAACTGTAATTTAAATCACGTGACCTTTAAAGTCCTGTAGCTAAAATGCCAACGGTTTTCGCATTTATAAAGTAATTAAAATATTTTACCCTGATCCTTCTCATAACATGGGTGGAAGATGACAGGTAAGCACTTTCTTTTTCATCCTTTTCTTCTTACTATAAACATGTCTAAAGCATCAACCTTGTTCATATTATAATAGAGATAATGATTATCAAAATTGTTTTCCACTACATTAGACGTTTGCTGCATTAGAACATGGTTTTCAGTTGAATCATTAAAAATCAGGTTTAATTGTATAAAAATAAAAGAACATGAAATAGCAAAAGGTATTGTAACTAACAACGTATATATTTTTTTTCCATCCCAACAAATTTCCCTACATTTAACTCGAATATAATTATTTTAATATTTTCATTCTTATTCATTCACTTTATGTATATTTTCTTCTATTTATTTTTTTTAACTTACCAATAATTTATTATTTTATTACGTAATTTCACACAATGTTGCAGGATTCGAAATCACCACAACCTGAAGTGAAGCTTCAATACTGACAATCCAAATACTAACATCAGTCAACAGCAACAATTATAAAGTGGAGATCTTTTGCTCAGGGATTTGCATCATTCGGGGCCGAGTGCACCAACCAACAAACGAAGCAGTCATTAGTTATGGTAGCGATAGTGAATAACCGTGGGTCAAGTAAGAGTTGTTGTGCACCAACGATATTTCGTCAGTCATTTACTGATGTTCGCTAAACATCTAACGTGTTTATAAAAGTGGCTGCGATTGCTTAATAAAAATGAACGTCACTTCCGGATGTCTGTGCATAGGCGCAGTAAGTTACAAAATGGCAGCCTTCATGGAGTAGAAAAAATACACGTGAACAGAATGTTTTTATTGCCGATACGAAATGTCCCGATAAGAATCTTCAAGGAAGTAAACTTATTCAACATTATTTTTGGAATATTTAATAGGAATAAATAAATAGGAATAACTCGGAGTTGTTAATAAAAGAGAAAGGCAAACAAAGTGGTTTCATGGTGTTTGCGAAATTCTTTTTGGGCTATTTCCTTTGAACTCTTTTAGTTTTCCTCTACAAGTCCCAAGGATTCTGATAAGATACGATTCATATCTGTCCAACTTTTAGTTTAGGCTTTCGAGACGGATGGACACAATGAATGAAGAACTTCTCCGCCCCCCGCCCCCTTCACAGTTTCGTGGACTGATTCTCTGAAGAAAAAGAAGAAAATGAAGAATAACCAACTCGATAGCAGCCTCGGTTGAGAAGAAATGAATAATTCAAATCCTATGAATCTCCCTAATGGAATTAACTTCAGAAGTTTAGGTAATTTTTAAGATAAGGAATTATTTTGGGCTAAAAGTGGTTTTACAAATTCCAAACTCAGACATAAGTGTACCCAACTATACAAATCTCAAACCTCAACTTGAATTAAGCGATCTTTGAAATACTTTACTATCGGTAGTGCTTTATCTTTAAGTTTTCATTTAATACTAAAAATCTTTTCAAGGCTGGACAATGGCTCTGAACTTCACGTGCAAATTTTTGCTTTTGATGAGTGTATAAGTTTCTTCATTTTTCAGCTTTCTTTCTGATAAATAATTCCAAAAATTAAAAAAGATTTTAAACAATAATTTAGGATCATAGAAACGTCACTTGAAAAATATTTTAATTATCTTCTTGGGATAGAAAAACTGGATTTGTGTTGAAATTAGATATTTATTTATTTTATATACAGGGTGTTATGAAACCGACGAACTTCGCCATCGCGTTCGGACGATTATTCTAAGCAAAAAAAAAATATAATATACATCATAGGTCAATTCGGCTTCGTTCACCTCGTATGAACACTTCATTTTACGAAGCCGTATCTGATTGATATTTAATAATCTATCAAACTGTCTATCTCGATGCTGTAAGCAGGGTGTGACGCGTATTTCTAGTGATTGCATCCAATATTATGACTGATGCTAACAGTCTGTAATAATTGTCCCGTGTTTCTAATTTGCCATTTCCTACATTTCCTACAAACCCACAGATAGAAATTTAATGGTGATTGGTCGCATGATCGAGGAGACCATGATACTGATCCACCCGTCTTATCTAACGGTCGAAGCGTCTTTTTCAGCATGAGATTTGCTTGTAGGGCTCCATCGTGCTATATCATCCATCTTGCGTTGTCATATTGCTACAGGCAAGCTTGGTAATACAGTAGGATATTGCTCATAAAATCTGTATAAGAGCCTCCGAAGAAGAAATGTGATCTAATCAGATGGCTACTTAATGATCCACACCACATATGGACAGAGAACCTGTAAGCACAACTGAGTTGGACCATATCTCGGGAACGAAGCCGATTCGATCTATGGTTAGATCTAGGTTTTTTTTTTACTTTTTTATATAATCATACGAACACGCTGGCGAAGTTTGTCTGGTCTGTTGGATCATGCATGTATGCTGACTCTAACAGTTGTTTTGAGATATTAAAATAACAAGAAAGAAAAAAAAAATAATGATTAGGCCTACTTTATTTTTATCTTTTTCATAAGATAGTAATGCTAAAGAAAACATAATAGGAAAAGAACTTATAAAAGGAAGGTAGTTTGTAGATCTACGTGTACTCTTAGAATTTAGTGGATAATCATAATATATTTATTTCTTGTTAAATATTTCTTTAACTGTACATAGTTAATTTAGCAGACAGTGCTGCTTTCATTTGCTTCTAAATCAGTTTGAATCTCATTAAAAATAGTTCCAAACATATGTCAATGAAACCACATGTCTCAGGGGATTTAGATAAAACACTTAAAACAGATACTTTGTATTTATTAATCTGTTTATCTTGAATTTGCTTTTTTTTTCTCTCCCAAAACCAGATCGAAGAAAAAAAAATCAGCAACAAACATTCGAGATGAATAATGAGGAAAGAAAATGAGCATTAATAAAAAAGAGAGAAAAACCGGTATCTTTCAAAAGAAAAGGTGTCGACGCTTCTAAAAACAGGAAGCACAAACAACCCCTTCTAGCCCCGAATTCTGGTTACTTTAGTAGCGAACCCATACCTGTCTCCTACTGTTTCACAGGAGAAAGATTAATTGGCGAACCCGTTGAGAAAGTGGACTGTATCTCCTCTGTTATCTTAACATCTCATCAATATATCTCGATCAAAAGATGATACGAGATATGATCAACAAACTATTCGCTCTGGAGACGCCTTGAACAATTTATGGCGTGGAAGTTGTAAGTCTGGGTTTAGAAAGCGGCAAAACTAGAGTTGTTTATGAACATTGAATTCTTAACAAAAGCAGCTCATTACTTAGTACATATCAACGTATATTTATCTAGAGCTATATTTCGCTGTTACTTAATGCAGGAACAGGTAAAGATGTTGTCAAAGCCAAAATAGCCTCAGGTAAAAAAGAGGCGGAGAGAAAAGAGTCAAATTTCAGTAATTCAACATTAATTGCAGTTCATTAATCACATTCTGGGGATTTTTTTATAATTTCATAGGAGTAATGAAACTAAAGTTATAGGCATTATACTATACTACACAACGACAAAGTTACGACTTATAAACAATCAGAAATCAAAGAAATAGAAATAATATCAAAGACATGTTAAGTTATCCGAAGGGTTTTTATTAAGCTAATTATTAAAAATGCCAACTATTTCAGCACTATTCATGTTAATAAAAAAAAAAAAAAAAAATTGGATATAACAACTGTTAACACAACGTACGTTTCGGAGTCCCTATTGACTTAGACTCCCTTTTCAAGCGTTAAAAAATTATTAAAAAGTTAAAAGATTAAAAACGATGATGATGTTAATCACCCTAAGGGAGTGGTTCTACCTTACTGGGTTCGTCGATGAAAGAGGATTATTAACATGCAGTGTTCCCTGGAAGCTTATAACCAACTAACCCCCTGGTGGTTGTTGTGGAAGATAAGCGGAAATGATCGTCTGCAGCATCAAACGAACGGCGCTACAGGGTTGCTTCTATAAACCATATTCCAGAACATTTCTGGTGGATAGGTCTTGATTATAGCTGCGCATCACCCTAATCATGCCCGATTCATAAAATTCGCGTAGATATCTTGATTTTCTATTTCCGAGGATCATCACCTCGTTAATATTTAATGAATGTCCCGTGCTTCGGCAATGAACTTCCGTGCTATAATTACTGTTTCCTTTTTTAACAGCATTAATATGCTCCTGTATGCGCGTGCCCAGCTCTCTCCCGGAATTCCCAATATAAATACAACCATTGGGTTTTCGCATGTTTGGAACACATCTGATGCCATATATGGCTCCCTGCGTTTTTGATAAAGCCTCCCTAGAACGTTTTTCTTGTTTCATACTCAAAAAGGTTCTTAAGGTGTTGGTTGGCCTGCATGCTACGCCAATACCTGCTGTGGCTAGGACGGGTTTGATCCTCTTTAATAATCCGTTATCAAATTTAAGGGAAACAAAACTATTGATTTTTCTCCTTGTTTTATTACGATTGACATCGTTCATGGGCGTGATGCATTCTTTTTTGGCCCGTGCAATTCTATAGAAGGCATTGAAGCATTGGTCAACCAATAAATCAGGAAATTCGTTCTCCCGAAAAATGCGTCTAATGTTGTCGAGTTGTTTGACACGAATTTCATACTTACTTTGAAAGCTCTATCGATAGCCATGGGAATAGAATTCCTTTTGTAGAGTTCAGGTACTGAGCTAAAATAGTTGACCGTGACCAAGGCATCTGTTTTCTTGCGATAAACTGAAGTTACAAACCTACTCCCTTGCTTGCTAATGAGGACGTCCAAGAATAGCATTTTACCGTCTTCCTCCTTTTCCATAGTATATTGTATATCGGGACATATACTATTAAAATCAGCGAGAATATCATTAACATATTTATTGTTCACGATCAAAAGAGCATCGTCTACATATCTACAAAAGAAATGCACATGATGGTAGATATTATCAATTGCCATTACCTGGTGTTCGATAAAACACAAAACAGCTTCAGCGAGCATCGCCGACGAAGATAAAGCCCCATACAGATACCTGAGGCTTGCAAATAAAATTTCTTGTTGTTGGTTTTTATTAAATTTGTATCCATTCCATGTGAAAGTGAGCTTTTATTAAAAACTGCTGCATCACTGTTATTGCAAAATATTGTTATTTATAAAAATATAAATTTAAAAGTAATTAAAATGTTAATGTATCTACGATTATTATCCAATTTTGACAGAAATAATTTCCTCTTCTTCTTTTTCTTCTTCAATGGCTCGACAGCCCTGGTGGGCCCTGGCCTTCTCCAGAAGTCTTCTCCGGTCATCTCTACTTTTGGCAACTGTTCTCCAGTTTTTAACCTTTAGAATGTTTAGGTCTTTTTTTCAACACAGTATAAGAAATAATGTCTAAATGATTTAAATTAATACCAGTCGTATGTTCAACGTTTTCTTGACTCTATTAATTCAGTTGCAAAATTCGAATACAAGAGTGACCAAGAAAATATGAACCGTTTTCATAAACACATGAAACTCGCTAAAGATGACTTTTCTTTATTTATTTTCTTAAAACTTGTTGACATAAATTTCGCAATTCATTGAAATGGTAATGGAGGAAAAGAATACATTTCGTAATTTGTATCAAAAAAACACTTTAAGATTTAAGATTATAGGTTTACGTCGTAATAGTTGATTAAAACGATACAGCGAGTCCTAAATAGTTATAATATTACTTTTTAAATTACTGTAACACTTAATTCTAAGATACTCCGTATTAATTTTCTTTGTCAAAATTTAAAATTTTCAATATTTCTTTTTCTGCTGGAAATTACGAAAAGTAAAAGTTCTTAAAGTACTTTGTAAAATATACAAACAATTTAACTTCCTTTTATTTTCTTTTTAATTATTTTGATGGTATTTTGATTATTAATTGGAATTGTAGGTATAGTAGAATCCATTAGTTTTAATACTGTATTAACACGAAAATTTATTATATTTATCATTTAATTACAATATCCAATGAATACAAAACGATTCAAGTTTTTCTCAAATTGTTAATAAGCACTAAGTCCTGACAACATTTTTTAGATAAAATACAGAAAAATAATTTAAATTCTCATTCAATTCTGTTGCTTCTTTAGATTTAAACTTTACAAACTTACATTTCAAAAGTTTCCTTAAATGATGATGTTAATATAAAAGATGATGTTTATTGTTCACTGTTAAGTAACCACTGTATATTTTTTTCCATTTTTATGTCGTATTGAACAATGAGTTAACTCTTGCGGAAATCATGTATGTTATCTGACAAATATAGGATATGTTGGAATGATATTAGAAATTATAAGCATTTAATAAAACGACATAAATAAAGTTTTAAGCAATATCTTTCCAAATTACTTCATTATTATAAGTTTCAATTTAAGTTACAAAAAAAAAAAAATCATTAGCTCATTTATTGTGAACTAATTGAATATAAGAAGTCAATTCTAAGAAGAAAAAAAAAGTTGTAAGAATATTGATGTCTTAGGCAAATTTCGCAAGTCAGACGGACTTGGGTAAATGAAAGGTGATTGTCATATTGAAAGCACATGTTATTGAATTATTCAATCTGATGAACCATTACTGTTATTTATTTATAATTATTAATGCAATCCTATAATTCCTTTTCTTCTTCTTCTTCCTTTATTGAAAGGCTGTTCTGAAGGAGTGCGGTGATCTTTTGAAGTCAGCCCCCACCCCTCTCGCTCAGCAATTACCTAATGAATTATTGGCGCAAGTCCCAAGAACCACTCGTCCAGCCCCGAGGCAGTGATCACCTAAACACTTACATCATCCAATACAACAACAATAGATAAAAAAAAAAAGATCCACTAGAGAAGAAAGCACAGAGCGATGAAGGATGCTTTAAAACATTTCCTTTATTAGCTTCAGTAGCAAAAAATAAGAGAGAGTTGGTTCTCTTGCAATCGAATATCACCGTAGTATTACAACTCATTTCACTAAGGTCACGATATGGATGTAAATTAAAAACTAGAATTACTCCAATAGGGTTAACTCTGCCGATCACAAGGCAATAACCTATAAGATTCGAATGTGAACTCGAGGGGTCACAAACTCCTAAAGTTTAAAAATGTTAAATGGAGATATGAATCTCTTCCAATAATGATTTTGCAACTGAACGGCAACGCTGGGGTTCGTTGTAGCTTTTTTTTTTCAGTCGATAGCGTGATTACTAGGAATGGAGGCATCCGCTTTACCCTTTTTTCTTTCCATGCTTAATTTGAAGAGAAAAAAAAGGAAAGAAAAGCTTAAGCGAGTTGATTTATTGTACAATGTTTTAAGGAAACTTTATAGCGGGATAAAAAAGTTACATAATAATAATAATAATAATAATAGATGAAATGTTACGAATGTAGGTACATAGTATTACTTAGTAAGAAGCAGTTTAAAAATGTTGTCACACGAACTAAACAATAGAAATTACTGAAATGCAATTTAATTTACGAATAGAAGCAAAGAATAAAGAAAAATATTTCCTTTGCAAGAAATGGGCGATAAACCCTACCTTATACAGGGTGTCTCAAAAAATGCTCATTACATAGGCTCGTTGGAAAGTCATGAAAATGTATGTATATGAAAAGCTCTATATTAATCAAGACTAAAATTTGAGACAAAATGAAAATAAAATGATTGGCTAAAACTCATTTATTTGAAATAAGTTAGACTGGAATGATTCTGGCTTATGCCTGACTTTAAGTATAATGTAAACATATTAAATCAGATATATTTTCAGATCTATTCTTTTTAAGAAAATGGTTCCTTATTTATTATTTGTATCATCATATATTAATTATCTGTTTCAGAACTTTAATATCATTCTATAATATTCCTCATAATTTAGATTCACATATCATTGATTGAAATAAAAGATTCTAGGATCAAAAATAAATAAATAAATAAAATAAACTTAGAATATTCATATGAGATATATAAAAATTCAAAGTACCAATTTAATTTTTAAGAATTTTGCTCCTTTATTTTCTTTTTACAAAAAAAAAAAACCGGCAATTAATTTTCTTTAGACAAATAACATGTAGATAAATGACATATTTTCAGTAGTTAACTAATAAATGTATCGAGTTGCAGTAGTTGGTTCGGTTTGTTCTAAACCACTTGATTTTTCCTGTGAACTTGAAATCCATTCTCACTTTGCAGCTTTTTAATTTGGCTGTTGCTCAGTTATTACTGTTATTTACCGCAATAAAAGGAAATGGAGCTTCTCTATCTAATGGTGGAATTGTCTTACAGAATTTTACAGCGCTGCATTATTACAAAAAAAAAATAATTTTCCCTGGTCTGCTTTTATGAATTCAATTTGATCTCAATTAAGAAAGTAGGTAAGAAGAAAAACCACTTGCGTCAGACAGTTAATAAAGGAGTTTTACGGAACAACTTTTGTGCAATAGACTACTCAACAATTTAAATAAGAAAATGCAAGAAAGCAAGAATTTTCATTTTAAAGCAAAAGGCATCGTTTTAATCAGACCAATTAGTTTGTTTGTCGGACTGTGATTATTAGAACAAATATCATAGGAAGCTAAAGTTATAATGATAGCAGTATTTGCTAATAGAACTAACTACAGGGTGAATTACAGTGGCATAGCGTGGGTTTCAGCCGCCCGGGGCGTAGGCCAAATTCGCCGCCTGTGGCAGCTATGAAAGCCCGAAGTCGAACTAGTTCGAGCTTAAAGTCCTGTTCGTCAATTTCGGTTAGTACAGACGGTGTTGCCAGTCGCTAGAGTGAGCGAGATGACTACAAACACTTAAATAAAGAGGATTTCACTGGTTCCGTCACAGATTAAATAATAAAAAGTTCCGTGTTCATTTTAATCGATCCGAATTGTAGGTGCGATAAAAAGTATGAAAAGAAATGGTTCAAATTTTTAATTCAGATTACAAGATATTATTATTATTTAATGGGAAATTTTGCCCCCCCCCCAAAAAAAAAAGTGCGCCCGGGGCGGGTCGCCCCCACCGCCCCCGCTACGCTACGCCATTGGTGAATTATAGATAAAGTAAAAAAAAAATATATCTATAATTTCTCGACTGGTAACTTAGTTGTTTACAGATCAGTATCATGTGATGAATAATAAAAAAAAAATTATACTTTAAGATAAATTAAACGAAAAACAACTTAAATACATCAAGTCATGTTTTTATATTTTTTTTTGTCGTTTTAATTGTTGCGATACTGTGTCCCTTTTCTATGATTATTTTCATTGATCTTCGTATGCGATCTTGAAGTTCGGACATACGCAACAGAATTTGAATTTTAATTTAGATCCAAGTACCCCCCCCCCCCGGATAATTTCAGTGTTATCTTTATACGAAATTATGATAACTATTAATTCTAGGAAATAACAATTATAATGATAGGAGATGGTTCTTGCTTTTATGGAAAAAAATAAAACAATATTTTATTCTTAAAACTTCCTATAATTCTTACTTTTTTGGAAAATGAAAACATCTGTAATGTTATAATTAAGAAATATCGTAAAAGAAAAACTTATACTATACTTTGTATTATTTTCACGACTTTTTAAAAAACCAAAAGAAAAAAAAAGAAAAAAAAAATGCAACATTTTAAAGACAGGAGGTGTCAAGGTTTTTGAGAAACTTGTTGATTGTATGTAGTTTGCATAGAAAACATCACTCAAGTAATCATCTTAAATTTCTAATAGCAGAGTAGCCGTTCTGCGACGGGTTATAAAAAAAGAAAAAAAAAGTTGTTTTGATGTGGATGACGAAGAAATTGAAATTGAGAAAGCCCTTCAAAGCTTTCTCAATTGGTACCAAAATCACGTGGAAGATACAAAGTAATGTTATATTTGAATTTTGGGATAGCTAACTTCCCACTCCTTTCTCCCCACCCGTATCACTTTAAACCTTTCCGAGTTCGTAAAAAAATCATGTGATCATTACAAATCTATATCTATCGCGAAAATCTACAGCTATACCGAAAATCCCGTAGAAGTATCCTTCAACAATGTTTGCCCATTCCCTCACCGCCCTCCCTTTACATCCCGTAGTTCTAGTTTTTACCTCCCGTTAAATGTGTAGCGTTATTATGTACAACAATATTTTAGTTCCAATTGTCGCCTCTAAGTGCTTATAGAGCGCTTTCAAGAAAGTATACTCATGTCAAATTTCGTGTTTCTAGAGCAAACCGTTTCTGAGATATGCATGAGATC
Organism: Thereuonema tuberculata; assembly: GCA_023159025.1. Lineage (NCBI taxonomy): Eukaryota > Metazoa > Arthropoda > Chilopoda > Scutigeromorpha > Scutigeridae > Thereuonema > Thereuonema tuberculata. The sequence goes on from JAFIDM010000003.1 coordinate 67,462,585, forward strand.
TAAATGAGGAATCGTTTTGCTGTTGCCGCCACAAAGCTCATGGTCATTTCCCTCCCCACCTCCAAAAACAAAAAAAAAAAAAAAAAACTAAGAAAGATTATTAAAATTTGAGATATTTTAAACATGCTGTTTTTACATTGTCTACAGTATGGAACCCAACCATACGCGAATTCCAAGTTTGTAGCATCTTGGGAAGTATGCTAAACATTTCGAACACACACACACATACACATATAAATCCACACAAATTTCCCTTTTATATTATAGATTGATATGCAAACATCATAAAGCTTTAGGAAGACAGCTGATAACTGGTAACTAAAAAATAACCAGAAATATTACATAAAATCAAAGGTTAGGAAATACTATATTTAGAAAAATACTCGTATGTTTATTTGTTAACTCGTATGTTAACAAAATTCATTATCTATAAGTAATATTTCTGAATATTACTTTATATCTTACTTTTCATTAGGATAAAACAACACATTGGAGTCTTAAGAATCTTTTCACAAATTTAATGAAATCCATTCCTATTTCAAAAAATTGGACATTGACAGTTTGGAATTATATTTTTAAAATTTTGAAGTCTCAGCTAAGTAGCAACTAAATATAACGATAAAACTGTTAAAAGCGTCTTGATAATCGAGTAGTTCATTTCAAACATCATTACTGAAACTTAGAAATGACCTGTGGGCTGGATTTGACCCTCCATTTTAGCTTCTTTTCCAGGAGGTCATCCTACTTCTTATTTTGGAAATGTTCTCCGATTGGAGGAAACGTCGTGTGAAGATAACAAAATATCTACAGAAAATCATTAGAACCGGAACTGTTAACAAATTAATTATCTGTAAATCCAATAATGAGATTTGATTCTTTTAAATTTGTGTCTCTTTTGATTTGATTAAGATTAATATGATTAAAGGTCCGTTCATGTCTGCCATGAAACTGATACATCTGAACGCGGATTCGAATCCCGGCATTGGGCTTGGATGTTTCTTTCTTCTTCTATATTATTCTTATTATTGTTCATTAATTGAAATCATGAAAACGAAAATACTTTAAATTATTAGACAGGTTTTATAATCCATAAAGACTTCCACTGTACAGTTTGTACGACTTTTTTACAGAAACGTAAATAGTTTTGTAACCTCTTTGAGGAACTACCACATTCTTTTCCAACTCTTGAATCTTACTTATTTGACTAACTTCTGAAACAATTCTTGTACTAAATTTCAGCTTTTTTGATAAGTAGCTATTAATTTACTACAATTACATTTATAAAAGAGATAATGCTGCTTTCGATTTAGAATTATAATCTCAAGATAAAGATATTTTTTTTTTCAATCTTATATTCAAATAAAGTCTGATCTCATCTAAATTAATCCTTTCGAAAGGTAATTTTCATACAATAAAGATGAATGAAACTTAGTTACGATTTTTTTTTTCCAGTTTCAGTTTATGAATCTTTTACTACCAAGTAAAAAAAGTACAAAGCAGACACATGAATCATTTTAGAAAAATTTAAAATTTGTTTAACGTAATTGAATGTCATTTCGGACCCTTTAGACAAGTTTTTTATTATTTTACAGATAAAATTGAATTAAATTGAATCTGATTAAATCTCATGAATTGAACATTGCTTTTTTTTAGGCAAAACAAGAAGGAAAAAAAAGTATCCTTACATATTAACACAAGATCTGCTAAAAGCTTTTAAAAATCCACATTTTTTACCGAATGAAAGCTACTTTGAAATGAGGAAGTTAAAAGTAAAAACAAAGCAAATCAAGAAAATCGATTCTAGCTAATAAAGAATAAATGAATCTTTAAAGTTAAAATTTCGATTGGTTTTTTTTAATAATACCCGAGGACAAAATATTCACTAAGCAATGTTAATTCTATTAAAAGTGTACAAGACCAAATAGTAACCCCATTTAAATTACAACGTTATAAGACAGAAGTACTTAGTCAAACTGTTCTGGATTATCTTTTAAATTACAGTAGACAATACAGTTTGTTAAAGGTTACATTTTTAAAAGAACTAAATTTTAAGCTACAAAAAATTATTAAGAAAGGAAAACCAAAGACTGCACATAAATAAAAATGTATGTATGTTGTGTTTTTTCTATAAAGTATAATCAAATTAGAACTTTTAGTTGGATCTTTAATGGTGACTTGTCAGTTCCCATGGTTTCAGTCTACTTGACCCTATCTAATTGTCTGGGATGTGGGAAAATACTACACTTGGAACCTCGTTTTAAAACCCGAAAAATGGAGAGGAGCGACTACCAGTTCACTTTGACGATTACCACCCTCGGTTCCGATTGAGAGAGCGATTAGCCAGTCTTTTTTTTTTGGCCAACCTGTAATTTCATCTAGGTGTAAAACTGGAACGCTTAGTCTTAGGATGGGCAAAAGGACGGGGGTGGATGCTTATGTGGGAAAACAGGTAGCGAGAGGAGCACAGATTTTCGTTTTGATGGATGAGTCCAACCCATTGCTCCCAATAGACAAACTTCATTAACTAAATTGAAACAGAAGGAAAAATGGTTTTCATGAATTGTTGCATTAATTTTGTCCTATGTTTGTCTCGGAACTCAATCGCGTCCCAAAGTTGGATTCACATCAACACGACAACAGCATCAATGGTGAGTAAAAACACAGTGCTTTCAAAAGCATTCAAAATAAAGTTGTAATTTAAACGGCTTTTTGCTAAAAATCTCATTTAATTTAATAACTTCATTCCTTTTACTATTGTAATAATTCCATTTTCATAATATTTTTGATATTAAACAAAGTTAAAAGAAAAGTTAAATTCCGAATTATCGCTACAATGTCTAACTACAAGAATCAGATAAAACATACGGAAAAACAAATTGAGAGAAACTTAATGATTTATTTTCATTTATAGCAACCCCCCCTCCCCCCCACTAACGCCCAAAATAGCAATTCCATAATAAAAGCTCAGAGAAACATTTTACTAAGTTTACTCAATGAAAGGTTTGATAACGTCACTTAATAAGGTCCATTTAACGTTGAAATATTTTTGTATTTTTACTGCAAGAGAAAATTCTGAAAACTGTACTGCAACATACTTTAAGGTGTGCTTTTATAAAAATGTGAATTCAGAATTAGCGGCATTGGAATTTTTTTTCTATTATGTAATTATTGTATTTTATTTGATATAAATATAATTATTGTAATTTAATTGATGTCTGCTTTTTTTCACATATGGGCCTTATTTGGGACAAAATAAATATTGAAAATAAAATAAATAAATAAGGCTCCAGATAAGGCCCATTATTTACTTTGCAATTTTCAAAAAGTAAATAATGGGTCATATTTGGACCCATTTATTTATTTTATTTTTCACTATTTATTTTGTCCCAAATAAGGCCCATGGGGGGAAAAAAAAGCAGACATCAATTGAATTACAATAATTGTATTTATATCAAATAAAATACAATAATTATATAATTATATTTAAGTAGCCTAAAAATCACATTCTGTGCAAAGATAAATGGATATTTTAAACCTTATCCGTAAGTTTAACCCACTCTTCATGAACATACAGTATTTGAAACACAGTCTCACGTCAGCGATTCGATCTTCTTTGCATAAGTAACAGAACCAGCTTTCTTTTCTTTTCTTTTTGTTTGTACCATTCGGTCCAGCTTCAAGATGATCTTTCACGGAAGACTGAGGGCTTTTTTTTTTCTTCTTCTTAGCTTTCTTTAGGTCCAAACATTCACGAGTAGTGTCCCTATTCTTGTCTGTAAATAAAGTTTCTAATCTCACTCCCTCATCAATAGATTCAAGAGAAAAGTTATGAGATTGTCATGAAGAGAGAAGTTATCACTTGTTGGTGGAGCTAGAGTCACATGAATCCCTTTGTTTTGAAACTTTTTTCGAGTTAATGCCTTAACTGGAATTGGCTGCTGTGGGAGTAATGGGGTGTAGAGTGGGGTTGTAAAGGTGTTTCTTTAACCCCTTCTCTTCCGGTAAATTCGGAAGCAGCAAAGGCACTCTCAAGAGATAGCTTTAGGATGCTTTTAATGCTCATAATAAGAAAAACATGTAAGAAAATTAATGTTCCAAATAATCGCTTGGTTCATCAGTGGAGGGCCTTATTTAGAGCTTTCATCCATTGTTTTACTAAAAGGTAAATAAATACATGTTAACTGGATAATAAGAATGTCTTATTCTAGTCATCATATGCTTTAAAATGACAAACAAGTTGTTTATGTACATTAAGTCGCCAAAAATACAGATGATGTATTGAATTCCCTCGGAATAGTAACAGCAGCTTCTGACCACGTTCACTGTTCAGCTGTAACAAACATGGAAGAATCTTTCACTTTAACTGACATAGTTTCTGGTCTAGCCGTTAAAGGACAGGAACTATTAGAATAACTAATCTTATGAAATTGCAAAGGTTCTATTAATAATCAGATCTGTAGAACGTGACAGCCAGGCAATAGGAAATGATCGAATAAACACCTGGCGATCGGTGAAATGTTGGCACAACAATGAGTCCAATATATGCGTGATTGTGACTGATCTTGTATGGAAAAAATTTGCACTATCTGTCGCATTATCTTACACGCTATGCCATAAGATACGTCACTGTAGTATTGGCGTCAGAAACATGAGTCACTGACAGTTCGACAACAAGTTGTTACATCTTCAGTGATAGGCTTCCGCCCTCTGCCAGGTTGAATTTCTAACGATTCCAGCTTGTCGAATCGACGTATCATGTTCCTCTCAGCTTGTGCAGATATTGTTCAGCAGTGAACGTTCTTACGACGGCGAAATTCACGAACAGCAGCCACAGCATTCCGTGGTTTTCGTAAAATAACTTCACAATTAAAGCATGTCCCGGTAAAGTGATAGCCACCATAACTGATAAGAATGGCATCATTAGTTGTATATCTTTACATCCAGAACACTGCTGCAACGCGGGTGCTTCTGCAAATGAGGTTGTGTTTTCGTTGATTACAGCGGCAAGCGTGCCATTGTTTTCACTAAGTTCATTTATAATGTTGATAAATGCAAAATTAAAAGTTTAAAATGTTATTTTAAGTAACCCTTGCATACATAGCAAAAAAAAAACTTTATTTAGCAAATTATGGCCTTCTCCGGATAACTCAGATGTATTGCGGGTTGGCGCCACACACCTATATATCGATAAGGCAACTTTAAAGCGAAAATATAAATCCTCTTTATTCCCTATGCCTTGGGGATTTCGAAAAATCCGGTCTTATTTCTTGTCTACATCATAAAGGGAACCTCTGTGCAACGATTCAGCTTTCTAGGTCCAAGGGTTTGGGCTGGACGTTGATGAGTCAGTCAGTAAGTGAATCAGAAAATTTCTTTTTGTATATGTAGATGTGCCTTTTTTTTTTCGTGTATTTTGCTGTAAAGTGCCCCTTTGAGGAACAATTTTTAAACTATATTTTTGGGGCATAATCTTTTTCCGCATCCTTTGAATAATCTATATATAAATTTTGGTGTCAATCCGCTGATTGGTTACAGCTAAAGAGTGTTCTGAATAGGCCAATTTTAATTACGATTACCTTGTATTTTAATTTCAATTTTTACTTACAAGACAGTAACTCAAAGAATCCATTTAGAATTTGGATTTTTTCATATCACTTTAAGAATGGACCTCAATTGTTAAAAAATAATAAACATTAATTATTTGAATAACTATTTACGTTATCATTTATGTAGGCTGTCTATTTTAATCATTCTGTTACAACTTGATAATGAATTGTTTATTTCAACACAGTTCTTGCTTTGAATTTAAATCCTTGTAAATTGAAAGATGATTCAGCAAAGGCAGAAGAACTCTGTCGCCACAGCTAAAATAAACGGAATTGCCTGAACGACTTTTAATAAAGAAACAGACATTGAACCTTCAATTGGATGGAATTTATTGCGATTTGTCCCCGAGTTCTCATTCAGAATCAGTATTTAGAAACTATAATCAGTATTACAGGTGTTTTTGCTTCACTATCCAGGCCGTATTCCTCCTTAGCAACGTGAACTTTCCAATTTCAATTGCCATCAGTGTAAATACCATCAATTCCTCTCTAAGAATTCTTTGTGTTTGTTTTTTCGTTGAGAGAATCAGTGTTACGGAAAATCTAACCAAGGAATTTGATCCATACAATTCATTTTGAGTTGTTGCAAAAACGATTGATTGGGGGGATGATGTTATAACTCCCTCCCCCTCCAATCTCAAGTAGAACGATTTCACAAGGTGAATCCATTTAGCGGTGGGCGGGGAGAAGCAGAGGCGATGAGGATCGTGACCGCTACAAATGGCATGCGGGGGCCGATTTGGGCGCGAATCACGCACAGTAATCTTGTAGAGAAGAGACGCAATTTCATTCTCACCGTCTGAATTTACGGCTGCCGTTCCTTCTTATTTCGTTCACTCTTCTCATTCCCTTTCCTCTTCTATTTATTTTTAGGATCAGAGCCAGATGCAATAAAACAAAACTCAAAAAAAGAAGCTACGAGGATCTTGTGTTGGAGGGATCCTATTTCAAAACTCAAGTTTCCTAAAATATGCAGTTTTTTTTTGTTCCTTTAAATATTTTTTTTTTTTTTTAATTTCAATTTATTCCATTTCTCTTTTATGCTTTTTTTCATCAATACTTAGGAAAATGAACCTTTATTAGTTCATCTTTTGATCAATGAACTCATCCATGCTCAGGTAGCTTTCGTCATCAAGGTTCTAGAATTTTTTTTTAATTTAAACTTTACTTTTAAAAGTCATAAAATAGTTCACACAAAGCAATTTAGCTTCTTTTCTATTGAAGTGACGATTCTATTTCAATCCAACTTACAAATGTTGATGGATTTGGTTAGAAAATTGCTCATTCTTAGAATAGCGCATGGATGAATATCTCAAAGGATTAAAATGATAGAATAAGAGAAAACCACTAAAAGAGCGTAAATAACCCTTCTTCTTAGCAATGAAGGAGTTCAAATTATAAATATACATATTAGTCATTTGTTTTCATTTGATTTACAAGTTTTATTTAGAAATAAACTCTCATAAACTAGCGATATTATAATTTGGAAAAATTGTTAATTATTCCAAACCAAAAGCGAATGATCATAAACTCATCATTATCCAATGTACAGGAGACGAACCCTCGTCCTTCTTTAAATTTCACAACTATTAGAGGTAATTTTTATATTAATTAATAATGAACAAAATCCCGAATTCAAAAAGCAAACCATTCTACAGTCTGAAGTTATAAAGAAATATATTCTACATTTGTATAATAACTGCTTGTATCAAATCATTACTATCTTAATTTTATTTCTTTACTTCTAACAATATCTTTATATTGTTAGGAAGTAAACAATAAAACCAAGGAAGTAAACAAAAAAACCAAGGAAGTAAACAAAAAAAGACCCAAACTCTGATAACAGCTGTACATACTCCATGAAATACATTTTCCGAAATGAACCGGAACGAAATGTGGTAAAGGAAGGAAGAGAGATTATTTTAAAAATATTCTCAATCTTAATCGAATCTAACCTTACCAAAATCTTTCACTCAACCTCAGTTAACTTGTCTTGCAATGCTTCGAAATACTAAGATTCAATCAGAAAAAGAAAACTAATATTGACTGATGAAAATATTCTGATATGAAAGAAAAACAGGCTACATTTCTTTATAAATTTGGCAAAGTTACATTGTAATTACAAGAAGAAGAAAAAGTTACATTTATATTTACATATTTCTATAATTGTTGTAATAAGAATGAATATGAAAACAATTTAATGATGAAAGGTTCAGACAAATTTAAATAATTTATGAAAATGTATAAATTGAATATTATCTTAAAGCGATGGAGGAATTTGCAAAAAGAAATTATAATTGCGCAATGAAAAGTATAGAATTAAATGGTAAAAAGAAAAGAAAAGATAAAGTAAGATTATTAGAAACAAAACAATGTTTCCACTGATTTAGATTTTAATAATTTTAATAATTCAACACTAACTTAAAAAAAAAAAAAAAAAAATCACGCTGGGTTTTTTTTTTTCAGTTCTTTATCTGAAGTATTTCAAACCATTTAGATATCTCAGGTGTTCTGATGTTTCGAACTATTACAACTTCACTGGGAAAAAAACAAAACAAGAAGATATCCAAAACGATAATTATGAATATCCAATAAGATATCATCTAATTTCTAATTTCTATTTCAGCGACCTCTGGCGAATACTGGTGAAGTCGTCAAAAAAAATCTCAGCTTCGAAATTAAGCTTTATGATTATTTTTTTTAAAAAAAATTCAGATTAACAAAAAAAATAATTAAGCAATTTATTACAGCAATTTTGCCTGAGAATTATTAATTAAAACCCTTTTATTCCTCTGGATCAGATCCTATGAACTATTTCCTGAAACAGTTTCTTTGATACATCTACACAAGTTTGCGTTAATTATAAAAAAAAACCGGAATCTATTACTCTTCCTCTTATTAATAAAAAAACACCAATAAGTTCCATATTCATAAAATGTATTACAATTACACTGCAAGTGAAAATTTTAGACAGAATGCAGAGTACGAATCAAGTTAAAGCCGAAGAATTAAAGGCAGATAATTTTCTTTAGAAATAACTTTATTTTATTTAATAAAATCTTATCTGAATGGCATTCAATTTTTCACTTTGGCATTTTGACTTTTCACGAGGTTTTGAGCACAGAAGAAAAGATTTTTAAGTCGAATATTACAACTGTTTATAGTGAATGGGATAAAAGTGTATAGGATAAAAGGACGGACCCTTAGACTATATGAAGGTTTCAGCTTACGTTTCTGAAACACGTCCCAAGTCACAGTGTGATTCTCATCCAAAACTTCCGATGGACAGGTAGTGTACAGGATGGCCACGAACCGTAACAACAAACGAGAATCATGGCAGTCTCTTGGAACAGGTGCTCACCTGTCATACAATTGCAGCACGCAGACAGTTTCCTCATGAAAACTTTCCTGGTCGTCTTATCTCAAAGTGTCCACGTCACGTCGAATTATTTAGAATATATTGTACACTGCTTGGATGGAAAATGTTACGTTAGTGTATTCTGATATTTAATTGTATTTACTGCTCCTATTCCTAGTTTCAGTCTTTCTCTACTGTTTGTTTTGCCCAGTACTGTATTAAGAAAAACCGTTCTTTAGATAATCCTTTCATTTAGAAACAAAGAGGAATCAAATTTTGGTTTATATTTACCAAGGAATTTTAAATTAAAAAAAAAATAACAATTATGTCTTTATATCTACATTAGTATTTGTCATTCAACGAATAATATCATTCAGAGAAAACCATTAAAACTAATTGAATTAAAGCTTTGAACAAAAAAATTATCTAAAAAAAAATTTCATTTTTGCTTATTTCTCTTTAGTTTCCTTTCTTTTTAGAAATTTAGCAGAAACCATTCCTAAATCAGCAACAATCAAAGAACTAATGCTTTACGAAATCCTCCTATCAAATAGCGAATTACATAATTTTAACTAAAAGATACTCATTAGAAAAAATGTATATATAAAATTAAATGGGAAAAAGAATGAATTTCTAAAACAACAAATAATGAAAAGTTATTTAGAGAAGGTAAGTTCAAAAGTCATTTTTGAAATTCTATTTTATCCAAATTGCTTTTTTTTCTTATTTTTATTGTAGCCATTAGAACCATATTTCTTTTTTAGAATTACAAGTCAAGGGTTGACTTGGTCATGCTTTATTCTATTGACTAGTAATAGCTTTGGAAGTCATATCTTGTCTACAATAAGTATACAATCCCCACTTGTGTTGCTCTCATTTTCATTCTTTCTTTCCATTTTTTTTTTCTCCTGTCTCTTCTTCTGCCTTTCATGAATACGAGCATGGTAATTGATAAACTGCCTGGCGATCAGGAACGCCAAAGGGATGTAATTCTCTCTTATCTTGCCGCCTCTTTTTCTTCGCCCTGATAACTGTGGAGTGCGAGTTGTGTTCGGAATGCTGCTGTATGTCAGATGAGCCCATAGATGTGCTATGATCTCATAATTGGAGGCCTACTGTTCAACTTCGTGGATATTTTATAGATAGCTGTAATATCGTTGGAATCTCATTGTTAAAGGTTTATTCGTTTTTAATTAAATTACAAATCTCCAAGAACAATAGCAATAATAAAAAAAAAAGTTACGTCATCCTCAAAACCATTAAAGAATTCAGATATGGAACATTTTTAATAGGAGTTACAAAGAACAGATTAAAAAGAAAATGAAAACAAAACAGTGGTACTAATTTTGCTTTTTGAAAAAAAAAACTACAGAAATGTAGGTTTATGAAATGTTCCTGCCCTGCAGTCTACGAATCTACTGAGATGAGATTTGTAATGCAGATAGATCTTAGAAAGATTATTTCAGAAGAGGTCTTTAGACCACGATTTTAGTTGTAAAAAACATTTTAAATTGCATTATGAAGAAAATAATCAAACTACAAGATTGAGTGTATCTGACCCTGTTTATTCTTTTATTTAAAGCGCTTCTGCAGTGGTGAAATTGTCTTATTTATATATTTGCCTAAATATTATTTTGCTTTTGTTCTTAAATCACCCATTTCGAATCCAGTCGTAAACATTGTTTATGAAGAATTAACACTCCATGGATTCTTAATTCCCTAATAAGGATCCAATAATTTAGAAATGAAACAACAATTCCAGGGAATGAATGAGTTAGGATTTGAACCAATAGCCTTGTCGTCCCCAGCAGTTACAAATCTATCATCTTATTTCTCTATTTTACAGAAGATAATGGTAATGTGGGTAAATGTATTCAGCTTCTTAGCATATTTTTCATTACATTGAATTTATAATTTACATCCGCAATTAACACTGTCTTATATGTATAGGGAGCATATACACGTAACGAATACATGTAGATATTACAGCGTACCGTTCGAGTCATCGAACAACTATGAATAACAGCTATTTTACTGTTCTTCTTCATTAAAAGGTTATTTACTTTTCTAAATAAAATAATCTACTGTAGACTTGAAATTATTGCTTGAAAGTAGAAAACTAGAATAAAATAAAAAGTTTTAAATTAAAAATTCCTTGCGCAGACTGTCATGACTAAATTTAAATTATTTTTTTTTTCAAAAAAAGCTACATTCGAAACCAAATTACGTAATAAATAAGCATTTTTCTTCATTAACTGTATCTGAAACTACTATCGAGCTTGACCAGAACAGATAGCGAAAAGATACAAACAGAAAAAAGTATGCAAACAATCAGAGCATTGAGCCCCGGCCGTCAAAGGGCCCGGGCTGAGTTTTTAACAGAGAAAAAAAATGAATTAGTCTATCCTTATAATTTTTTTATAACTACATTTTATGTAAAATAGTTTCATATAATCTATGATTTCAAACCATAACGTGGGAGGGGGCCAATTTTTGATTTTAGTAATTGGGCCCTGAATTTGACGTGGGGGTTCCTACAAAAACCAACTCTAAGCGATCATTGAGTTCAATATCCTTTATTCCTCATCTTGCAGTATTTTATATTACACTATCAAGATGTTTCATGAGCAAGATTTGAATCTTCAGTTTTTGCAAGGAAATTGAAAAGCAGATTTGCCATTTGAATCTGCTCTATTTAGTTGAAGAATTTCTACATTTAGATTTGCTAAAAATTACAGAAAACTTTCCTAGTTCCAGCAAGGCTTGTAACCTATTGCAAATTTCAATATTCGTGAAACCCTGATTTTAATTTCTTGAATAAATAACAATGTTTTTATTTACACGCTTAATTTATATGATAAGAATATATCATTTCAAGTGTAACCTTTATTTTATCTTCAAGCTTCCAGTATTTGAATTGCATCGTGAATGTGAGTGTATCTGTCTTAGGCATGGCTTCACTCATCAATTACTCGTAGACTTTAATTTTACATTGAACGAAATGTTGAAAACTTTTGAATTGTTGAAAATTATTTTTGATTGAGTTTCTATTGAAATTCAGAAAAAAGAAATCTGAAAGCATATGGTTTTCAAATACGTGTAATAATTCTATAACTAAGTAGGTTATTGTGCTGCAGATGACGACACATGATTATTCGAAATCTCTGCTTATCTCCCTTTGTTGATGTCGTTCAACAAATAACGATCACTACAGTTTTATCTGTAAGAAGAAGAACGAATGGAGAAATTCCTTCCGAGGTCCAACAATTACTAAAATTAATCCCTTTATTATACAGAGAACTTTGAGAATTGTTTTTAATCTTATTTAGGCTTAAAAATCTTGATGGAAATGGAAATAGTTGTTTTCTTTTTTGAAGATTCTGAAATAAGAAAAAAAAATACGTAATAAAAAAATAACAAAAGAAATCTTCAATATTTCAACTCTTGGGAAGAAAAATATCGTAAGACACAAAATAATGATGGCTATTGTTATCGTAAAATAAAGTAGCTTTCAAAAAAAAAAAAAAAAAAAAAAAAAAAAAAAAAGTGATGAGCTTTTTTTTTTTTTTTTTTAGACAAAAGTCTTCTCCACCTTCTTGAAAGAGATGATCCTTTTGTAAAGACTTTGAAGGATATATAGGTCTATCTTTAACCTCAGATTTGTTTCTCTTTCTACAATACAATGGATCTCCCAACCGACATCCATCTTTGACATTATAAACTGCTAGTTTTATTTGCAGACCCTTTGTATATATTTTTTTTCCTGAGAACTCCCACACTTCCTATGTGGTTGCAGTGGTCACAATCTCCCCGATCCATTTATAAATTTAATTCGGGGTCAGAAGCTGAGAGAGACTGCATAGAAATTTACAGCAGAGGGGAGTGGGAAAAATATCTTCTTTATTACCTTTATGATTGCGGCCGATGTCGGTCCACAGATTGGGGTCACGCCTGATGGCCGCCACAAGCCCTAACAGAGGCCGCCTTCATCGCTCGTCCATCGCCGCTTATTTTGCGGCTTCCAATGAATTTCGATCAGGAAAAAGCAGCTGCGGAAAAACTTGATCGAAGTCAAGTATTGAAGGTCAGTGGCTGATCCAATGGTTTCCTATTTATAAGGAAATTGATCCTCATAATACGAAACGTTTCTCAGTATCTTATGAACTGTTTTACAGATTTCTATTATTTTTTTTATTGTCAGATACAATTATGATTTCGGATTAATAAACAACTAAAGTTAATAAAAATTAAACTTCTAAATAAGACGATCCATAGTTTAAAACAGTGTATCTACTGCTTCAGTTAATAATTAACTCAACTTTTAAATATGAGGCTAATCAAAGTTTACGCACCCGCCCTTAAAAAAAAAAAAATCTTAAAACTTCAAAATTTTGTTATTTTTCTTAACTTGAATTAATAAAGAATCGAATCCTAAAAGATTTTCTTAGATAATCTCCTGCCTTATTCTTAATTGATTCACTTTCTTCTGTTTTAGGTTTTTCTTTATTTAATTAATTTGATTTCTCCTTTACATTAGTTTTCTAGGATTTTCTATTCATTCAATTAATTAAACAGCAGCAACAAAAGTAAAAATAAAAATAAATTCCAATGTAAACATTGAGTTTAGAACTTTCTCAGGAACGAAATGTAAACCAAAGTTCGCGATTGAAAGAACTCAAATCCTAGAAATTATTCAAAGCCACTTGGAACTTTTCTCTAATAAACATCATAAAGTTAGATTTTAAACAAATCGAGCTCAAAGTTGTATTTGCTATCAAGTCGTTGAACGTTCCAATGCTGTAATACATTTCACGATATCAAGGCTCTACACAAAACCTTTTCTTAGTATTCAAATACATCATAGAGCTACAAACTGACAAACTTTCCAAAATATACATGGGATTGAATTATCTGAAACAAAATATAATTATAAAGCATTTTGAACTTTTTACGCAGTTATACGTGCCTTATTTTTCTTTTTATTCTTTACTTAGTTACATTTACGCTTTTGTAATATTTAGAGTCGAAATTAAATGAACATGTTGGGTAAGTTATGCTTGGTATATAATAAATGGGCAATTGAGTTGTTTTCTTTTCGTTTATGGTTTTTCCTTTCATCATCTATTCGCCAATTTTTGATTTGGAAGTGGACCAGGATTACACCTTTGCTCTTCAAGAAAACTGAATTTTCTTAAGATAATGAAGAAATCTCAAATTGTTAAAATAAATAACATTTTGTTTCTTAAATAAGAAACGGCATTTATTGTTGTTTACATACTTTGTAATTCAGTCAAGTGCTATTTAGCTCTAATTAAGTAGTTTTCTTTTTTTATACAGTTTTGCTTTTTACGATCGATAGCTTTCGCTTCATTTGTTAGAAAGGTATCTTTTTCATCTTCTCTTCGCCACATTTTCTCAATTCCTTAAACGCTTCCCGATGCCCAAAAGCATCCTCGCATTATGATATCCTTGCGAAATCATCTTCTAAATTTCCTGCTTGTTCTTCACGAGGATCAGAGTCTTTCCATTAGTCATCAATGTTCTACAAGTGAAAGAGTCGCAGACACTATTATTTAACATTGAACCGAATCATTTATTCTACTTATGTATTCTAATAAACAAAGTTCAAAAATTTATTTTTAAAAAAAAGTAAAATTAACAGGAAAGTTGGCGAATACGGAAATTAAGTCATTCTTAATTAAAGCCTGTTGAGAATTGTTTCGGAAAATGGAAGACAAACAAAGAAAAAAGGAAAAAAGAAAAAAACCTTATTAGGTTGAAAATCAAGAACAATTCAAAATGAGAAGAAAGAAAATGCTCAGCCTGGTCTTATTGTAATATTTTGTCAAATAAATGATCTCCAATTAATTATTAGTAAAATTCACAAATCAAAAATATATTTTTTTTATATTTTATATATTATGTACAATCCTATTAGGAATATTAAATTCCTATCAACAGATTGTGAAATTCTTTATTCTACATACAATATTGCATAATTCCTGTAATATTTCTTGAATATATATATATATATATATATATATATATACATATTATGTCGACACTATTTCTCCAGTAAATATCTTCTTTAATGTAATATTTCATTTCTTTATATAAGAAACTTCTTCAGATTAAGCAAGGACAGGAAATGGAGTATTTAAGTTAACCATTAGGAATAGAAACTACAAAATCAATTAAGAGGAATATGTAAAAAAAAAGAAAATTAGAATTGTATAATTAGAATTGATTTATAAAAAACAAGAAAAAAGATGAAACTAAAAAGATGAGTAATATGGGTGTGATTTATAAATTGGAATGCAGAGATTGTCAAGAAAATGTTCTACCAGGTATTTAGAACATTAGTACAGGTAGAACATTAAAGTAGAGGGTATTCGAACACAATGCATTTAAAAATAATACACATAATATATCCGATTGGGCTGATCACTGTAGGGTTACAGGACATAATGCTACAGAGGATATTATTTTTCAAATACAAGAAAAGGACACACTAATGATTGAATCATATAAAATAAAATTTATGTCATGTATGAATAAAAACAAATTTTTAAAAGTAAGTGAAATAGCCTACGAGCATTTCAGTAAAATATATATATAAATAAAAGAAAAAGGTTTAATTATTTGTTAGGAAAGATTTATGTCATATTGATGAATTGCTATATATTACTATAGGTTTGTCTGTTAGTAAGATTATTTTATATTGATAGTAAGAGTATATTATATGAATGGATGGATTGTTATATATTGTTAAATTTAAAGTTGAATGTATAGATTATTAACAAATTCTAGATGAAGATGAGAAAAGTTCCTTTTATAAAAAAATGAAATATATTCATACAATTTAAAACTTCTTAAATGCCATAAATCTATAAATCTTCACATATTCTTTATTACTACTTAACAAAACACTTTTATTACTACTTATAGCCAGTAGGAGGAGGATGTTAAGTAGTAATAAAGAATATGTGAAGATTTATATATTCATACAATGTTTATCATTTAAAATGTTACTGTTATTGATATATTCTGACTACTCTACAGAATACATTAAGGTTATTATACATTTGTTTCTATATATGTTAACAATAGATTTACATATTAATATTGGCTAATATACGATGATAAAATCATAATGTAAATTTTAAGGATAGGTTGAGAGAAAATATTTACAATAGATTTTAAAGAATTTTTATAGACGAGTATTTCTTTCTTTTTTTTTTTTCAATCGTTTTATATATTTGAAAAAAATATTTAACGTGCACAGAATTATGTTAAGCCAAAACAGAATCCACCTAGTTTACGTAAGTATACCTTCGCACATCGAGCCATCACCGACTGATGAGTCCTAATAAGGACGAATCAGCTGTCCTGGATTCCAATCGGTGTGCCAAAAAATACTTATGTACACTAAATGGATTTTTTTTTGGTTTATATTTTCTTTATTAGCCATGTTTTTAGTATCTTTTTTCAAAATATTTTGATTTTTGACTTAATAAAACACTAAAATATTTCGTGTTTTGTAAAGAATATTTGTATAATTTTGCCAATTAAGATTCACTTATTGTTAATCCTAAGTATTATTTAAATTCTTTAAATGACTGTATTTCGAAATAGTTTTCACATCTTCGTAGGTTACTATTCTTGACTGTGATAGTCGATTGGTTTTAGCTGTTTATTTGTTTTTTGGATGTATTAATAGTAATTTAGTTTTTTTCTCTTTAATTATTAGGTGATTGTCGTATATCCTGTTCTATATATTTATGAAGATCTTTCGGAGTCGATTTTGTAAGTTTATTATATAGTTGTCAATGGCTTAGATCAATATATCATTTGTCTATGTCTGTATTTTGTATGAACTAACTACTTTATTTACAGGATTATCAAAAGGCAATGGTCTTAGATTTGATCCTTGAGGTACACCATAATTGACTCATTTATTGACACAGATACTTTTCGGTTATTAAAATAGCTTTTTATTAATTCTAAAAGTTATTCTCTTATTCAAATTTCAGTTGAGGTTTTCGATTAAAGCTTCATTGTCTGTTATGTGAAAAGCTTTTGTTAGATCAATGGATAAAATAATGATGGGCTTATTTACATTTAAACTTTCATTTATCTTTTAATTAATGTTTTGTTTTTTCCATTTGATATGCATGTTGTTCATTATTCCTAATGTCGTATTTCTGTAAATAATTTTGAAGGAGATCGAAATCTGTCTGATTTTACTAATTTATTTTGAATTTTCTTTGTCCGTTCAAAATTTGTCAGTAAAAAATTGCAAAAAAAAAAAAAAAAAGTGGCAATGCTTGTGAAGGAACTGTTCTTGGATGTTTGGTACTTTAATTTAAAAAAAAATAGCCTCTTTTAGTCTAATAATTTAAAATACCTTTTATATAATAGCAAGGAGTTATAATATAAAGTTCTTCTAAGTTGCTGATCATAATAAAAAATTAATTTCTTTGTACAATATCAAAGCAGTAACAATACATTTTAAATTTTACTATTTAGGTATCATTTGTTTCTTGTGATGCTTCAAAAAATGCTTTCGAGACCCTGAGCTAAAACAAAGCGAAGTGAATTTTGTTTTTTTGTGAATTTTTACTTTCCGATTGAAATGTACGAGCAGCAACATCTAATTTAATAGGTTTTTGGAAATACGCATTTTACAATAAAAATATTGTTTGCTCTTTGATTAGGATACAAGATAATTTATTAATTTTTATGCAAAACTATCATTTAAAGTTTTTTTTATCATTACTTGCTTGAATGAGTTATTAGGGATTTTTTTTTCTCAATTATATGAAAATGAAAAAGAGAACTTTTTTATGAATATTTAAGTCTCTATCATCTATTTGGAAAAAAAAAATGCAACTCTATTGCGCTTCACCATAGAATGGAAAACAATTCATTTTAAATATAATGAGATATTAATATTTTTAAATATTTCAATTGGGCAAAGTTGTTTATTTCCACTGAACATAATATTATTTCTCAACAAATCAATAAACATATATTAGTGGATTGAAAGGAATAACTAAGAAAGAAAATAGAAATAGAAAAAAAAAGCTTTTTTTTTTTTATTTTTATAATAAAAACTTTTCTCTACAATAAACGCTCCTTAGCGCGTACACTACCCATCGAACCAACTTCATTTTCTTTTCGCATATTTTTTTCCCCTTTTTTTCCCAAGTAAAAAAAAAAAAAATCCTTTTCGTTCGAAATGGCCAGTTTTGCGCATGCGTAGCGACCTTCGCGCCATAACCGGAGCTCGTTTTGAATCGGTCACGGATGATCGGGGATTCGGGGGCTATTCCCAGTGAAGCGCTCAGTCCGGACATGACTTTGCTATTCACGGCCTATGCATTACTTTGCATGTTTTATGATCCTTGGCTCCTGCGGCAGGCGGCGCTGTTTTATGAGGCTGCTTAGAGGAGCCATAATCCTCGTAGATAGAACCAATGGACATTTCTCTCTCCCTAACATCGATTTCTCCCTTACGATTATTTCTTTTATTCTGAGAAAGGGTCATTTAAGAGGCCAAAAATAATATAAAAACTATCATTGATTCTAATCATTATTATTCCACACAAACGGAGGCGTTGAGTAAATATTTTCATTCTATTAGAAACAAAAACATATTATACAAGGACAGAATTCTAACGTTGGAAATTAAAATGCAGGATTCACATTTCAGCATCTAATTTCATCTACTACAATTTTATATTTCATTTAAAATCCTCAAAATCAATAATACATAGTAATCTAATTGGCTCTTCCAAGACTCACTGAGGTTGGTTAAAACATTAATGAACAATCCTATATATCAGTGATTCCTAACTTCGTGAAAAATGAATTTATTTCAACATTATTATTTGACCCGTTTAATCTAACAATAATTATCAATCGAGATAAAAAATCACTACGGATTATCCGTAGGGGGTTGGCATCTCTTTACCTTTTATGTAATGGGACGTCGTTGCAGGATTTTCGTCGAGATTCACTAACAGAATCGAAATGGATACAAAATCATTTCCTATTACCTTTCATCTTTTACTGTGATGTGAAATGATTTAAGAAAGAAACAAATTACCCATCCTCAATAATGTTTAAATACAGAAGGAGAACAATTTAAAAATAAAAGTTAAGAATCTTTTCATTTTGATAAGAATTGTTTTTGATAAGAAAAATAATCAAGAATGCAAAACATTTAATTTGAAGAAGTAGTTTTTGAGGAAAAAATGTTTAGAACTTATTAGAAGAAAAGGTGTCAAATCCCAGTAAAAGAAGCGGTTCCTCGCTTTCTTTCTTTCAATTGCTTCCTTTCTACGTCTTGTCCTTTCTATGTCTTGATTCTGTTCTTCGCTTTTCCAGCGTAATCGAAAATTATCATTACATATATTATCTTGTACAAATACACTTAATTTTTATTTATTTTTAGATCAGTTACATTTGAAACTTAACAAATCATTTTCTAAAGTCGAAATTTATTAAGATTTTTTTTTTTTTTTCATGAGGTCTCTTTTTATTTTTTATTTGATAAAACCACAATTTGAAAACAGAAGACTGCAAATAATTTTTTTTTTTAATTACAAAATAGACATTTCATATTTTCTTATCATGTTTTCTAAATTAAAATATATAGAAAATGAAATATAATATAAATCTTGGTTGCCTTTTTTTTATAAAGTTGATATGTTTATATAACATTGTTTAAAGTCCTTGAACTAAGATTAAAATATACGAAGAAATATTCGTATATTTATATTTATATTTTTATAAACTCTTATAAACTCTTGGGATTTGGTTTTTTTTTTTTTTCAGATTATTTATTTAGATTATTTTTATTTTTTAAACAAGGGTAATGGGACGGTAACCGAAAAACAAAACGAAATGCTAATAATTAAAGAATGAAATGTTTTCCTGCAGTAATAGTAACTCATATCCCAAAATCCACTATATTCTTTTTAATAACCGACTATAACCACATAATTAAATCGTTTCTATTCAAACCAATCGTTTTGTTGTGTTGATCAACGTAATTTACTGTCGATATCTGTGATCTGAATGAGATCCGGAATCTACTAAATTATGACTTTAGTAGAATTCAAACTTGCTAATGAAAAAGTTCTCTTCTATTTAGTATTTTTATTCTTTCTTGGAAGATCAATATTTTTTAACTCAATGGTAATTTATAGAACATCGAATTTATCAATGTTCAAACAAAAAGAATAGAGTAAATGTAATACATTTAAGGCAATTACTAGGGCGTTATCTTGTATTTGGGCCTCTGAACACGATCGTAAAGTCCATTTGCCGATTCGATCTTCCGCTCAGGAGTTGTTATGGGAGGGACAGACACGGACTGACGGACAGGACAAACATAAGAGCCCCCATATAGGTCGCTAAAAAAAAGGTAGACGGACGTGTGTTGAAGGGAATCACTGTTAATCTATAAAATTTCTTTTATAGATTTGTCTACACAATCGAAGATTATTATTACAGTGCAACTTCGATAATTCGAACGTCTTTAATTCGAAATCGTGGTTAATTCGAAGATTTCTCTTAGTCCCTTGCATTTCTTAATAAATCAATGTTAAAAAATCGTGGATAATTCGAAGTTTTTTATAAAAAATTTTGAACCATAATGACTTTTCGGCGTTTCATTGTTAAGAAATTCGACACTTGACAACTGAAATCCCCTTCCCGCCACCGTTCGACACGTGACGCCATTCGACAGGTGACTCTTCAGACGCCATTCGAGCTTCCTGCTGTCAGTGTCACCATGTCTTTCAGTAAACCCCGCGTGTACAAGAATTTAACGTTCGCTGAAAAGGTCGCCGTCATTCGCGAGGTCGAAAAGGGTTTGAAGAAGAAATGCCAAATCGCCAACGAGCACGGGATAGCGCCGAATTTTGTCGGTACATTGAAGGAGATTGATGATTTTGCTAACCTTAAGCGACTGAATTCTACAAAACAATCAGACATTGCACAATTTTTTGAAAAACTATAATTTTCTGTATTGAATGTAATATGTACTGTAGCTTACGTAATATAAATCTTATTTTGTTTACATACATATAGTGTTTAAGTCTTTCATACAATGATCTTTCTGAATAAATATACACTTATTGACAGAATAATCTTTTCAAGCATTCAGTGGACCTGAAATTAAAGTTAAAAGATGTAACTTGTTTAATTCGAAGTCTTGGATAATTCGAAGTTTTGTAGTGGTCCCTCCAGCTTCGAATTATCCAAGTTCCACTGTATTAAGTGTAAATCTAAACATTAAGTTTACTACCAATGGTTTATAATTTAAAAACTTTAACATTTTAAATGAATTTCAAGAGCTCTTTAAGAAATAATTGATTGAGAATTATTTATCAAAACTGCAATCTACAGTAGATGTTTTAGCTTCAAATAAATTATGACAGTATAATTGAAGTGGAAGTATCAAATTTTATTTCTATTGCTAGTTTCCAAAAGAAAGGATATGAAAAATTTTTGTTAAATTTTTCGATGTTAAAATTTTTTTTTTATGTTTGTCTAATCAATTTTGAAATAGTACATTCGACGTTTATTTCCCAAAACAAAAAGATTTTTTTTTTTTTGGTAAGCCTTTAATTTTTGTTTGAAACAAGTTACTTAAAAATTAATGGTTTTACGCAAATTAGTTTAACTGTAAAAAAAAATGTAAACTTTCAAAAGTAATTCGAAACAAAGCCTAACTCGGTTAAACAAGTTGAACTGAATGAATTCAACCACAGTGTGGGATGGGATGATAATACTTTTTTAAAATAATAATGAGAGCTACTGTTCGCTATATGATAACTGATAAAACGTATCATCAGAAAGTTGGTAAGAACTATCCTTTTATTTTACCTTTATTTTTATTTTAAGGTTCATGTTGAAAATATTTTGATACTTTAAGGTTGCAACTTTTGAAAGGTTTTTTTCGTAATATTTCATGTTTCATATAATTCGCTTTGAGAATTGCACTGTAACAGCTTTTATGAATAAGTTTTAGTTAGTAAAAAAATTTCAATGGAGTGAAATTTAAACTAGCAAATGCTTATTTACAGAAACGAAGCTATTTATCTTTAATATTTTGTCCACTTGGATTCTGGAGGAATTTCCGCATGAAGAAAACAAGAATTCGTAATGAAGCGTTAGAAGAGAGCAATGCATTTTCTTTTCTTATTTTTATTTGTTTTTTTGTGGTCAATTACATTTTGAGGTAGCAGTAAGGCTGCTCAAGGTTTTCATTTCCACATTTATTTATTGTTTTGCATTTTCTTGTTTTCAGTTTTGAGTTCTTTCATCACCATTTGATTACTACCTTACATTTAAAATATTTCAATAAAACAAAGCTGCTTTTTTTAACTGTTAGTTTCTACTTTGATCATTTGATTTGATCATTTTATGATTTTAAGAAATTAAAAACGTACCTACGCATATAATCGAGCCTAAAAATTAATCGAGAATTTAGCCTTTTATTCTGAATATTATTCACGAATTTAAAAAGTCTTTTTTTTTTTTTTTGCCAACGCCCGGGCTCTTAGAATTGAAACTATTTGCCTCAACAAGGGACGAGAAATGTGAGCATTTAGCCGACGAATCGTTGCCCAGGGTACGCCATCGGAGGCAGCTTACGCTATACCCGCAGAAACAGACGAAACACAGAAGAAAGAAAGAAACATCCATGCCGACGCCGGGATTCGAACCCAGGTTCCGACACAGCGGCCTCACGGCAGACCACCCGGCCAGGCCGGAACAGCCACGAATTTAAAAAGTTCAATTTGCTAAAGACTTTTTTTAATTCTCTAGGATTATCAAAAATACAGAAAATTCCAAGTTCAAGAAAGAAAACAATAACAAAGAAGAAAACTATTATTTTGTAGTCAAACTAAAGTGTTTTTCATTTAGTAATACGTTGACTGTTGAAGATCGATTGCTCAAACAGCAAGAAATTCCACAGAACCTTAGTTTATCTCATTTTTTTTTTTATTGTTTAATGAATATCTTATCTCTTATTTTTTTTTGCAGTCCCAAAAATTTTTTTACTAATGTTTATCTTACAAGTCTGTACATGTAATACTGACATAAATTAAAGGAATTAAAAAAAAATAATTTATAGCAAAATTAGGTTATTCTATACCCGTGATAAAATAACAAAACAGAAAAGTTACTGAAAAAGAAGAGTTTCTGAGATTTAACCTACATAAGAAAG
>JAFIDM010000003.1:67492087-67609923 GCA_023159025.1 Thereuonema tuberculata
TATATAAGAACAAATAATTGACTCTGAACATCAACTGAATATCAAACACAAATGGAATTAGTAGAACATTTTCTTTACATCGTACACTGCGCTCCCGAATCTGCTACTAAATTGTTAACTCAAAGGATGTTTAGGAAAAAAAGAATGTATGTTTTTAATAAGACTTTCTTATTAAAAACTTAATGCTGAGAATCAAAGTTAGAAAGTATTAATTTGCTGCAAGAATGGGATAACAGAAAAAACCAAGAGTTCATTAAATAGTCCTATAATGAAATACAACAGTATTTCAGGGTCACATTATAAATTGTTATGTAGCTTCAGAATAATATTTCTCATAAATAGTAAATACATCCACATTAATAAACCATTTTCCTCGTCGTTTCTTGGTATTTTATCAATTGTTAACCCATTTGCATTTCTTTTTATTTTACGTTCATTTCCAATTCATAAAGCAAACATTTTTCGAATTAGCAACAAGGTTATTATCTGATGCGCAATCAATGACATATCGAACAACTCTCTGTAACTTTGACAACGCTATTAACAGCGAATTGTAATAAGTTCTGTCTTTCTGTAACCGTACATCAGCAGTTATGGATTTATTATTAATTTGAATAATGTTTTTTTGTTTTTTTTTAGTTTTGTAAAATTACTAAGTTTGTCTGTTTCTGTAATTAAATTATATATCTCATTAATTTTTAAACGAAACTTGATAAAACATTTAAATTTTTAAATAATCCGAAAAACTTTTTTGCAAGTTATGAATGCTTTTACTGATACTCGTAAACCATTTGTAGTTTTCAAGATCTTGAGATATTTTAGGACAAATCTAAGGATTCTAGAAAACTCCTTTATTATTAATAATTTATTTAAAATCAACTTCCTGAAACAACTTTTATTGCAGGAATTAAAATAAAAAATATGAATAGTTGCTAAGACATGGTGGAAATCATCTTCCTTGAGCTCAGTGGGTCTTTGTTTGGTTTCTGTTTGACAATTGGAGAGAAAATGTTTTCTTTCTTTTTTGCTGGAAGGCTTTGTGGTAAAATCTTTTTTTAATTTATTTCCCCTTTTCTTTTGATCGACGTCGATCGGTGGGTGGCTTTGAACCCCCAACAATCAATCTCCTGGTAACGTTTCTCACCAAGACTAGCCAACAATTGAACGTTGCCAGCCAAGGACTTCTTTCGCCCTGAGATCCCCGCTGTTCTAATTACTCTTTCCACCCACCAATGATTCAAATGATTAGTAAAGCATAAAATGTGATTTTAATGAACTTCAATGGAAAAAGACCTCGAAAGTCAAAAGCTTAAAAATAATCGACCAATCAAAAAGCTTCTTATTTTTATGTTTCGAAGGAGATTAAAAAACAAACAAAAAATTTGAAAACAGCAAAGTTTTTTTTTTTTCATTATATGTTTCATTATGTTTCATTAGTTTAGAATTAACGTAAATTACTACAAAGAATTGGAAAGTACTTTTAAAACTGTTAATAGAAGTTATTTCGCAATCGATGTTAGTATCCAACTGTACGTAAACTAATTTCAAAACAAATTTTCAGGAGTTTGAAAGAATCTGTAAAGTAAATTTTTAAAAAAAAAATCTTAATTTTAAGTGTTTTTACTTTGTTTAATACGATGAGAGAGTTTCAATATTTCTGTTGTCATTTATAATTCAGTGCATTTGCTAATATTGCTTTACTTACTATTTCTTTTTTGAATTGTATTCTACGTTCAAAGAATCGACTATGTGATAGGTGTCTGTAGAATAAGTTATATAATGATATTAAAACCACACCCATTCGTTTCGTGAAGAGCGAAGAAAAAAAAAAGATGGAGAGAGAGAAAAGAACTTACGTAAGAAATGGGCAGTAAAATTTTTCTCGTGCTGTCCGAATGGGAAACTTCAGAATATTTATTCTCGTGAGGTCTTCGTCTGAATGGCTCTTCGCTCGCCTCGGCCAGCGCTTGATGTCCTCCTTCACAGCTCCCTCCTCCTGCGCTTACGAGCCGAACGCCAGGGCCGTTGCCACCAGTCAATGATGCAGCACGGACAGACCCCCCGCCTCCACAGAGGCCATCACGGCTCGGCCACATTAACTCCCCGGCTTAAAGGGAGAAATGTCGGCAACTTTGACCAGATAGGCTTCGAAGAATTTTCGTTGTGAAAGAAATTAAAAATTCAGTTTTTGTATAACAGTTTCAAATATTGAAATACATATATATCTTCACTCATAACTCAATAGTTGTGGGCTTGGTCAAACCTACCAACTGTTATATTATGTGTGTCTATTTGTGACTAAATCTCATTCATTTGAAATTACGTCCATATTTTTTTGGCATTAGTGCACTCTTCACTATAACTTTTAAAATGAAGTTTCTTTTTTTTTTTTGTTTCGCTCTAAATGTTTCTTCTTTTATTGCTAACAACTGACAGTGAAATCGTATTAAGTACATCTGAATGTCTTTATTTAAAAGCTAGATTAACTAATTTTTTTTTAACTTTTACTTTATAACAAAAATAATATAACAGAGATTGAATTAAAATAAATCATCAAGGAAAAATCAGACATTATATAAAAATTTAATTTCACTTTGATTTTGGTCAATATTTAAACTTATTGAAATAAATCAGAAATATAATCTTTAATTAGAAAAAAAATGTACTTGATGCATTTAATTTATATTTTTGATTTAAAATTTTACGAGAAAGTAATATTTTTTTCAAATCAATTTTCTTTTTCTTCTAATCACTTTTTTTTAATATGATAGGCAGAAAGTTTCTTTCTTTGTTTTCAAATACGTTGAACCTAACAGATAGTAACCTTAAGAGTTGGTTTTAAAAAGTTATATATTGATTGTTTTGCACTGTGTTTGTGTAGAGGATATCCTTATATTTGAATATACTTTAGCTTCCATCTGTCTTTATAATTATCGGATAAAACAGGAGGTAAGAGGGAATGAGAAAGAATTCTCTCTATGTATTTACATAATAACACGAAAACAATTAACGAAATCATAATTATTGTTTCTGAAATTCGTGTATGGAAATATCTTTGTTTTCATAAATGGGAATTTAACCATTTTAAATCTCAATTCAATCTCTGTATTTCGCAATAAAAGGATCTTGTAAATGTGTCGTTCTTTCTTCACTGAAATCGTTAGCATAACTGAAAAATAGTCGTGAAGATACAGTCGTTCCAACTCCCGACGTATTCTTTGAGAATCAGATTAGGACTAACTGACCACCAATTATTAAACTCTTTCTTTCTTCAAACCATGTCCTTGCAATCTCGACATTTAACTTCTATTTTCCAAGACTTGCGGAAACGAGGTAACATGTTTGTCCAAATGCCAATACATGGAGTGGAGAATATTCAGGACTCATGATATTATTCTAGGACATTTTCCAAATCTAAACTTTACATTGAGATCTGAACATTTGGTAACGCAATTTAAGACTAAATTAGTGCTAAATAGTGCAAAGTCCATTATTCGAGAGGCATTTTGTGCTGATGAATACTATTCTAAAGCAGACAAATTGCCACCAACTGTACAAATATTTACGAATCGTCTTACAACATCTGAAACTACGGTCGCATTTTTGTAAGGATACTTTCAGGGAGAATTTAATGTTTTCTCCTGTGGACCCTTGCGCTGAATTTGCGTCGCCTGCCAGTTCCTCTTCTACTCGGCTATCAGTGCTTTATAACCTGGCTTTAGCTCATTTAAAACGTTGACATTTCTGTTAATTTAGAATGTCAGGTTTGTTTCATCACCTGATCTGCAATTGAGCTGATATGATATCCGATACAATTTGAATCCTTTAAAAAGGATAGTTTATTATAAACACACTGAATCTCCTTAGAATTTCATTTCAAGAATCAGATTAAGAGGGGGAGGGAATAGTGAGATAAAACATTTATTTGAAGAATCCAAGAATTTATTTGATTATAAAAAAGTTACAAAAATTATTAATAAAGATTAAAAAAATATTTTAATTTTTTTATATAAGACCATAAAATTATTATATTTCGTGGTCTTATATAAAAGACCATATATTTCTAAATAATACCATAATTCTTTGGAAAATTTACTGAACATCTATCATTCATTTGTTATTTTCTGATGTAATTTGTTAAAATTTGATTAGAAGTTTTAAAAAGCCTGAAACTTTCTTTTCTTTTTCATTCTGAAAATCTTGTAACATATACTCAGCGAAAAGTTTTATTTAACTTTGATTCATTTAAATTTATGAACGAACTAATAACTGCAGGGTAGGAGAGGAAAAAAAGAACCTTTGCAAATTACAAGACACCCTGGGAGAGATTTTGTCTTTTGTCTGAGGTGAATGGCTTCACCTCAATACACCACTACTCGGCTGAGCAGCCTTCTTTTGGGGTGCTTTAGAATATTCGCTTTGGCTACGAAGGTCTTTGAATTAAACTTTTAATCGTTTTATGTAAAGAGATAATAAAAGAAATCACACTACAACAGGAAGTTTTATAAAGACTAAATAAATGATACTGATGCTACGGTAACAGTTGGGTGTTTTTTTTTTGTCTTGTTTGCTGTTATCTTGACATTTGGAGATAAGTATTCGCTAAAGGTCAGGTTTTGAATGCCAGGATATCACCAAACACCTACGTTAAATTAATTCTTGTTTAAAGTTTGTAGCTTTTCAATCCAAGTCCAGTAACGAAATCGGCTTACCTAAAAAATATGTAATGTTTCTAATGAATTACTATCTTTCTAACTGGTAACAGAAGTTCATGATCGTTCTAGAACTGAATGCGACTTTCTCATCGGTTTGAAAAGTTAAAAGAAAGTCTTGTGTTTGAAATCATTA
Source organism: Thereuonema tuberculata (assembly GCA_023159025.1). Taxonomy (NCBI): domain Eukaryota; kingdom Metazoa; phylum Arthropoda; class Chilopoda; order Scutigeromorpha; family Scutigeridae; genus Thereuonema; species Thereuonema tuberculata. Next base: position 67,496,936 of record JAFIDM010000003.1, read on the forward strand.
TTACATCAATGTATTACTTGTGAATATACGATGATAAATTAAAATAAAATTAACCTCTATTCATCTTCTTTTTTTTTACAAAATGTAATTCTCTCAAATTAAAAAAGAAAAAAAAAAAAAAAGAAAATACTTTGGATTCATTTTGATAACAAAGAATCTCCAGAAACAAAGAGCGATTGTAATTTTATCGATTTCTTTGCTGTAGAAGTTTTATTGCTGAAAGTAGAGGAACAAAATAAAGATCTCCAACTACCCTATGTGGCAAAGTATATTCAGCTGGGGTTGGGAAGTTTATTGACAGGGGGTTCATTATTTTAAAAGTAGGGAGTTTATGATATACTTCCAAATAGATAACAAATCATGGCTTGACGTTCCTACATTAAATGGACAGTTTTCAATTTTATGAGTCATTTTCTTCGTTGCAGATTCATAAAAGTTTGAAGAGTTATTATTTTTATGTCAATAACAAAAAGAATCTGAAAAAAGATATGAAAACGTAATCGAATAATTCTATTTTCTTAGGATTTTCTTTTACAGTTTGAGAAGAAAAATAAATTAAGAATTAGCTACTGAGAAGAGAACTGTTTGGTCCTAAATGAAAGAATTAAAAAAAAAAATACGGAGATCAATTTTTAAAGAAAAAAACCCACAATAATAATAGAACTGGGTTTATGACTTCATTTACTGTAGATTTTTTTTAATGTTTTAATAATCTTTGTCAGATGTTTGTTTAAATCTCTCTCTCTCTCTGCGTCGGATTCATAAAAAAAAAAAAGAATCTCATTCAAAAGTTTAAAATATGCTTTTCTTCTACAGAATCACTAAAATATAAACTTTAGGATAGGAATATTTTTTGATCAAATTTGGTAGTTAAAGGTTAGTTTTAATAGGAATTATTAAATTGCTGCTTCATTGTTTCAAAATTTTATTGTTATCCATCCCCTTTCTTTATATATATATATATATATATATATATATATATATGAATGAATCAGAAGGTTCGAATTGCTTCGATGCCATGTTTACAATCCACTGGTTTAATTCAAAGGCAGTTCATTATTTGATTGTTATTATTGAATTTTAATTTAATGTAAAGTTGATGAAGGTATTTTTACCTTTACAGGAGATAGATATTACGAATGAATACAAATAGACAGTTATCTTTGAAAAAGCTATCAAGAAATTCTTTAGCGAAATTATTCATTATCTACTTTGCGACTTGTCTTGAATAAAATAATCACTTTAAAAATCGAAATGTGTTTAAATGAATTAGTTGCAAAAGTTTTTAGTATAATTTAAATGTAATATTATATTTTTTTAAATGCCACTGTTTTTAGATTATGTACCGTAGAACGAAAAGTTCCTAATTGTAAATTATAAATTAATTTACTTTTAATCATTTACATATTTCTAATGGTCTTCACACCAATAATAAATGTCGTTACATTAAAAATAAGTAATTCTTTGTATTTTCTAATGAGATGCAATGTCTGTTACGTATTTCTCTAAAATATTTCAATGCTCTGCAATCATTCGATTTAATGACTATTTAAATAATCTGTTCTAATTTAAAGTATTTCTATTGAAGATTTTACGGAAACTTCAAAATATTAATAATAACAACAATCATAGCATGAGAATGTAGTAAAGTACAGTTTGAAAGGTTTTTTTAATAGCTGGAATTTCTAAACATTGTGGAACAGATTTAAAATTTAACAGATTTTACAATATTAGCTTTCACTCGATTTTATTATTATTATTGCTTATGCTTCCTGAGAAGAACATAAAAATAGCTTAAAAGAAAAGAGTTGGAAATGAATCCCATAAGACAGTGTTGGATTTATTTAATGTGAATGACTTTTAAGTTATTGTAACAATGGTTTGGTTCTTCGTGCAATACAGAGTGATTGAATTGCGATAGATGATGGATGTATTAAGCTGCACTAAGATTTTTATTTATTTACACTAATATAATGTTAAAATTCCCAGTCTATTCCTCTACTAGATAGCGAAGATTTTAATGTTTAAAATTGATATTTTTGAAATTCTGAATGATAAACACGATAAATAAATAAATGATAACATAATGAGATCTGTAATACTTTTATTCTTTAATCAATTTCCTCTGTTGAATACTTTTTTTATTTGCACGTAAAAAGCGATTTTAGTTCAAAAGTATCACGAAACGAAAGAGCAAATAAATTTAAGAAAATAGAAAATTAGTTTTTTTATTTTTATTTGCTAAAAATATATTAATATTTAAATTAAAAAATAGGCCTAATTCATTTAACTTCAGTGAATAATGTAATTTCTATTATAAGCAGAAGAGAGAAATATTTTTAAAATTAAATAATTTAAAATTCTAAATTTCAATTATAGTTTATTTAATAATTTAATACTTTTCAGACAAATTTTAATGCAGTTTTGAGTTTTAATATCAAGAATATTGAAATTATTACCGTATCATTTTAAAACTGTAAGAAACAACTTAAAAACTAAAGTGTAAAGTTCAAAACAAACCGTATTCTACCGATATTATTAACTAACTACGGACTAATTTTTATTTAACTAAATTGAAAGTATCTGATATTTTTTGGTCTTTTTTTAAAAAAAAATACCTGAAAACTAGAGAGAGAAAAAAATAATTTGTTTCAAAGATAAACAAAATTTCTTTGGATTCAGTTTTTTTTTAGGAAGATAAAAATCTCTTTTGTGAAATTTAAATGGTCCGAGTATTTCCTGCTCAAAAGCCCGAAGTTTTGGGTCATTTTTCCTCTCTCTCTGCCTCCCCCGATGCAGTCCAGCGTGACTCTGAAGAAATGCAAGGTCGCTGTTTATGCACTTTCAAATCAAAAAGCAAAGGAAACATTATAAAAAAATAAAAATAAAAATGGCAAAATATGAAAATGGTTTCGGTTCCAATTCTTTAAATCTCTCATAGCAGTCACTGGAGCATCACAAGTCGACACAAAACGAGGAAGCTTTTATCCAGTGGATATTGAAGACCCCACCCATCACCCCCACATTCTAACTTTTCCTGCAGCGAATTGGAAAGAAATTGAAAAGCAGGGATTTCTCCAAAAAGGACGATTAAATGCATCATTTTTAAGTCTTTAACACAAGTGTTTCTTCAAAATAATTGTACAGTAAAACTGAATAGGCAATAAAAATAAATACTTCCTTTTTCTTTATATTTACTTATATTTTTATTATTATTTATAAAGACAGGCTATGAATTCATTCCACATGTAAAACTTTTGCATCACATCATTACGTTCATTTGACATCATTATATGAAAGATTTTAGGAAATAATTATCTTTTTAGAAATACCTTCTCTTTTAAAAAAAAGAACCGATATAAGAAAACACAAGAAATAACATCCCAATAATTGAAAAGACTTAGGAATAAGAAACCCACCTTTTTTCAAAACCTGTAGCTTCTGTAAAACTAATTTATTAAATTTTGATTCTTATTTCTTCTGTAACTTCTCTCTTTGTCCGTTCGTTAAGATAATAATATATAAAAACATAACTTAAAACATAAGCCCAAAATTTCGGGATTTCTTTACATCTTTTATTAAGGTTTACATTTTTATTTTCTGTCTTCCTAAGTTGTAATATAAGGAAAGAAGACAGAAGTCAAGATATTCCCAAAAATTTGTTTGAGTTATTTTTTATAATAAATAAAAACTTTGATTATATTAAGGTATTTCGAATCAGGTATCGAATCACAATTTCAACTCCTTTTGTTTATAGTTGCTTTCAATATTAAAATAAAAAAAATATATTTTTTATTAAAAAAGAAAGTAAAATATATATTTAAGATGCCAGAATACAATCATTAAAACTTCTTATAAATTTACTGTCAATAGTTAAGAGGTTACAGTAAATTTATAAGAAGTTTTAAGAAAGTAAAATATTTGTAAGAATTTACGAAAGCTTAAAATGGACAGGTTTTTTTTTAGATTCTAGAAGTGCAATTAATTTCAGACACCAGTCAAGAACATTATATTTCTTATTTTGCAGTTCTAAGAGAATATTATTTTGCCTCTAAATTTAAAACATTCTTCTCAATTCCAAATTATCAAAATATTATTATTATTATTATTATTATTATTATTATTATTATGTTTGTATGTTTCAAACCTTGGGTTTCCCCAGCAAAAACAATATGGCGGGTCAAGGACCAAAGCACATATTGCCAAATGTAAAGACGTGTGCAAGAATGATTAGGGATGTGTGGTTGTGTCCATCAATTTCCTAACTATGCGTGTTGAGTATCACAGCCTTCTGCAGTTGTGCATAAGTGTTTTTATGAAGTCCTAGTGTGCTGCGACTGTGGTGCAATGGGTGAGGCACCAGACCAGTGGCGGACAGGACGATGGGTACAACACGTACTCGGTCCTGCCTCCACTGCTTCTGGAGCTCGTGTGCTAGGTCGGTGTATTTACTTATCTTGTCAGCATGAGTTTTCTGCATGTTCTTGCTGATAGGCACTGCAATATCAATGGGATAGGTCTGTTTGTTGACCTTATCAACAAGTGTGATGTCAGGTCTGTTGTGATGTATAGTTTTGACTGTGTGAATTTTATAGAGCTCAAATTTGTAATTATTATCCAAATTACATTAAGTAAAATAATAATAGTAAACCAAATCACAGAGCTTTTTCTTCTTAAGTCTATTATATCAGGAATATGTTCAAAAGCTTTAATCCATCCTTAATCTTCTGTACTTCCTTTAATTTCTGGGGGGAACTAAGTTCAAGGATTCTCATTTTTTTTTTAGAAATCAAACTTAACATTTCCATATTTCCTTGTCATATAATTCACTGATAATAATATATTTCAACTTTTTTTTTAAAAAAAAATCATCTATTTCAGTTTGTAATATTATGTGAGATTGGTTTTAGTACAGGAATCCATCGATAGGAGCGGAAGCTTCTCTTACATTGAAACTAAAAGTAAATATAAATTGAAATGATCAAACGAATTTAAAAAATTCCAAACCTCTCCTCTTCTTTCTTTTTTTTATAATTAAATATGACACTGAAGAGATATTAGTTCAGAAAATAAGTATTATCTCATTAATCTTTAATTTAAATATGGTTATCTAGTAATGTATCATCATCTATCCACTGAATGTTTAAGATCTGATTCTTTTGATAGAACTTTACTTTTTTTTTCAGTCAAATCCTACAAAGCTCTTGTCTTCCATCTAACACTGCAACTTTTCTTGATTTATTCGTATTCGTGGGAAGGACATTAAAATTTTCTCTCTCTCTTTCTCTGTCCAGCAATAATTTAATCCAACATTTTTTTGTTATTGTTAAATATTATCAAGAATCATACATTTCTGTAAAATGTAATTGCCTTGAAAATTCTGAAAGAGCCTGAAATATAATACATTTCAGACTATCTCAGAATTCCTAAAGCAATTATATTTTACAGCAATGTAAGATTCTTTATAATATTTAACAGTAACGAAAAATGCTGGATTAATTATTTGATAAATTATGGTTTGATACAACCAGTGCCTCTCGTAGCTCAAGTGGTAAAGCAATTGTCTGATGGTGGAAGGAGCTTCATTCAATCGCAGCGGAGGTTGTTTTTCCTCCAAAAATGACCCAACCCTCTGGTGTAGAGGCTATTTTTTTTTATTTCCTTTGAGTTCATGTGGGTAAATGTTGGATTGATCTTCCAGAAATTAGACTTACGATCGCAGGAGGCTCTACATCCTGTTTTGCCGATCCTCGATTAACGGTAAGAGATGTGAAGGATAAATTGAAATACCTCATTTAAACACTTGAAATGACTCGAGTTTTAACTGTTTCATATACGAAGAAGGCATCATTTAATAAGAAAAAAATATGGAATGCTTTTGCATTAAGAGATTTTTCTTTTCTTTTTTTTTTTCCTTTTTGTTTTACAGCATATTCCAGGCTACTATGTCAGTCGATAATTCATCTTTTTATTTTTTTATTTGACATATTTTTGTTGACAATCCAGTCAATTTTGACTTTTCTTTTGATAAATAATATCGATGAATGAAAATAAGTCAAAAAAATATTAAATGAAATGATTGATTAGAAAATATCAGTTTCTGATAAAAAGAATGAAAAGAAGTTGGGAATCAAGAGTTACAACCATTTCGTCGTTGTTTGCTTTGTTACCGTATAAAATTGTAGTTATTATTTAAAAAGCTACTGTTTCTTCAACACATTTTTCATAAAGCAGTTAGATGAAAAATATCAAGTTTATTTTACTTCCAAGCATTGGTTTTTCAACATAAATCTTTCCCAAAATAATTTCGATTACTTCCAAGTGATGATTCGAGAAGATGCTCAGTAATTCTGAAAATTCTTTTTAGTCTGCGTCATCCTCAGTTAACTCACGACCGTCATAAAATAACAAACTAGTCGAATAGATATGAATGAGACTGGTATTGATCTCCATGAACCTTTTCTAAGGCCTCGACCTCTTTCCTACTCAGCTTAATTTGATGACTGAAGAGTTTCTGCATTTTAAAAAGCAGTATTTTATACACAGTATCCTAACAAATCCTTAATATGAGCGTTGTACTTGAGAACTACTTTGGCATAATAATGTGACTGAGCTCAAGAATGGTACTCTGAAACAGTACTCTAGCATTATAACGGTACATACTGGCCAACAATCAGGGCACATATAAATATACACTAGGGTACATCAAAGAGTATAAAAGTAGCATTATTGTAGTCACGGTGGGCCCGGTAGCCGAGTGGTCAGGGCGCTTGGCTGCGGGTTGGAGGTGGAGGGTTCAATTCCCGGCCTCGGCGGAGGGCGGGGATTTTTTCACGCTCCTTTCACCTCCAAACGGGTCCTAGGGTCTACCCAGCCCTCTGTGGAATGGGTACCGGGTTTCTTTCCCGGGAGTTAAAGCGGGCGGGCGTCGGGCTGACCACCCGACCTCAACTTCGTCCCGTTGGTCACGAAACGCTGGGAGCCTGACCTCCCGCGCCTCAAAGGCCTGTCCAGGCCTGTAGAGGGACACTTTAACTTTTTATTATTGTAGTCACACTACATCTAGGTTCCCTCTTCATATCACTAACTTCAAGTTTGTATATTAACAAAACTGACGATTCATAATCGATTAAAACAAAAATACATGTTCGTTTCCAGTTCTACACTTTTTCAGTTATTAAGAAATTATATTCCGAAGCATAAAAAAAACCTTTACAATGTTCTTCATTCTTGCGATGTGAACTTCCCCAAGATAGTTTTCTCTTGAAAAGATGTTATTCTGCTTCGCTTTATAATTCAGAGACCGCGGAATTCAATGGAAAGCAACTGAAACCTTATGAAATGCTTTTTTGACTATTTCATTTTTCCTTGGGCAAATATGGGGTTTTTATTCGGTAGTTAAGTATTTTCTTTTTCAAAACTAAATTCTGCTAAACAGCAACGTATGTGAGAAATTTAATTTTAAATTTGTATATTTTTCCTCTTGGTCTGTAATATGTAAATCTTGCCATCTTCTGAATTTTATGAGAAATTAATTTTCTTCAATTAATTCAGACGCAGTTTCTAGTCAGTTTCGATGACGATGCCGCGTAAGACACAGGAACAAAAAACATGCTCCATTGTGGGCCCAAAAAATAGCATATCGTTGTCAAGTTCGCAATCTCTTCGCATTTTCCTTTAAAGAGGATGAAGTAAAAAAAAAAAGTTATTCTCGAGGGAAAACAGGTTAACTGATTCAAGCCACGAATCCCATTACAATTCATCCTTCTTGTTTCCATGACAACCGTCGACGTTTCCCGCCATGCGTGACGCTCACCCAATCAGGTGTGACGCCGCTCGGAGCCAATGAGCGGCTGCAATCGCGACTCATCCTCGGAGACTCACCGAGCACACCCCCAAGTGACTGAGTCGGTGTCATCCAATCAGGGTTTCATTACGCTAATGTGACTTCTCCCTCCCCTCCTGACTTTCTTCTCTTACCACACAGAGCCCCTTTCCCCGCTTCCCCCTTTCCCTACTTTTTAGCTAATCAGGCACGACGGGGAGGCTGCGTGGTAGGGTTTGATAGATCTATTAATTTAAATCAGTCACTGATTACGTACGTCCTTCCAAACACTTTCTATGAACATCGGTTGTCAAAGTTATCATCTCAAGATACTGAAGCTCAATATGTAGGTAAAAAAACAAAACTACTTATTGTTATTTACTTCCTTGAAACTAAGTGACATGTTACATTAATAGAAAATTATGCGATGTAACTTTTTCTATTTCTTCACTGGACGTTCTTATTTTTCTTCCTTATCAGAGTCTGTCTTTTCCAATGGCAATTTTTGTGCAAAAGAATTTGATGAAATTTGGTATGAATGATTCTGAGGGTAGGTTGCCTTTAAAAACATAGGTATTGAATCTTTCCGGTTTCTGAGTTTCATTGTAACAATTCTTTTCACAGAAACTATTCTTTATTTTTAGATCCACAGAAAAGGAAATGGGTGATAATGACGTCACTCTCTTTCCGTTTGAACTTTTAAAAATTCCAATTGCAAAGGGAAGCTGATCTTCGAAACCGATTCAGTTTCAAATAATCTCCCTTCGTATCTCAAGGAAGCTCGACATTTTCGAATCTCGAGATTTCAAATTTTGGAAATTCTCTAATATCAAAAACAGAAAAACCATTTTTATTGTAAAATTTATTTTATCACAATATATTTTTAAAAGATATAAAATGAGAGAAAATAAAAATTAGCAGTGAAATTTAAATAAAAAATAAAAAATAAAAATGTTAGAAAAGAAAGTAATTTAAAAAAAATCTATATTCAGCGAAAAATTATAAAAAAGAAGGAAAATTATTTTAATAACTGTAAATTTTGTTTTTGTTTAATATCTTTAGTATTTAAACTGAAAAAAATGAGCAAGTGGTTGCCGCGATCTGATCATCTATCTAGTTTTTTTTTTGTTTTGTTTTGTATTTCAAGCAAAACTTCTGTCTGAAAAAAAGCTTTTTATTTTTAAGTCTAAAAGACGTTAAATTTTATTCATTTAATTTAATGGAAGAATTAAAAAAGAAAAATAGAAGCTGAGTTTTTCATGTTGTTGTTGTTGTTGTTGTTGGTTGGGTTTTTAATGGCGCAAAAGCAGCTGTGGCTAGGCTGCGCCAAGAAAGGTCAAAAGGAAAAGAAAAGGTTTTCATGTACAACTGTTGTTTTTAATAGAAATGAATCCACTTCATTTATTTATTTATTTACTTTTTACCTAATTATCTCTTTCGTTATTTTAGAAATTGGATACTAATGAAATAAAAAAGTGAAATAATATTTAGACCACTACTGCTGACATTAAAGTTTCACATAATTTCCATTAACAACATTCAATTGATAACAAAATTAATAATATCTATAGTTAGTTATTAGAGAATTGATGAAATCGCATTCATCATATTTATTGTAAGTTTGATAAACTTTGGTTGAAGTTAATTTCCTTAAAATTCCAATGTCAGTAAGTCCTCTAGCAATAGAAAGGATAAAAAGAAATATTGATTCGTTAAATAGTATTTTTAAAAAATGCAGCATTTTAAAGTACATTAGAAAAACAAGAAAGTAATCGTCGGATTGGGCCGACGAGTCCCTTGCAGGATGAAACGGCCGTCCCCAATTCCCTCCCATAATTAACCCAGAATGGCAAATTTTCTTTATTCTTGGCTCTGCTTTTGTTTACTTTCTTGTTTTTCTAATAATTCCAGCTCATTAAATTTACGTTTTTGTTTTTTTTTTCATATTTTACAGTATATGTTTAAAAAAAAAAAATTACAAGCCTTGAAAATGAAAAATAATATAAAAATCACAACATACATACATTAGCAATTAGCTTAAAGACATGTTAATTGGAATATCGCAATAAATTAAATACAAATTGTTTTGCATCATTAACTTTTCATTTATGCACTTTAAGTTATAATACTAAATTAATAATTCATTTTTATTACCGTTATTAGAATTGTTGATAGAATCAAATTGATTAGAATACATTGCAGTGACAGCATTGGGTTCCATTTGTCAATTGACGCCGCATTCACAACACAGAATTTATTTGTCATATTAAACAATTCAATGGTGTCCATTCACGCCATTAACACGTGCTCTTTCAGACTTGCCAACGAATAAAGAGCATTTTTCTAAATATAGTCCCACTCGTCACTAGCGAATCCCAGGCTGTGGAATAGGAAGTCACAGCCTACACTAGAACCAATCAGGCGGAACGTCAGCACATAACACCCCCACACCATCCTCCCTTGGTCATCCAGGCTTCTTGTTGGTGGTCGCATTGGTGTTTTTGCTTTTTTTTTAGACTTAAATTATTTATTATTTGTCTACGATGATAGACCTAAATCACATCTATAATTTAAAAGCTTAAATTTTGTGATTAATTTAACTGAAAGGATGCGTCGTGATTTCTCTAAGGTTGCTTTTTTTCTAAGTTGTCTGAAATATGATTATTAGATTCACGTATAAGAAATAACAGTCAAGAATATCCAGCCAGAGGTTCAGAAGAGACAGGATAAATACATACAGACTGACTGATTGATTACATCAGCCTCACTATCCTATTAGAAAGCAGATTTAGCAATTGCAATAACGTTTCCAAAAAGAATGCATCCTTATAATACAGGATTATAGCACGAGAATTCAAATAAACACAGAGATATCAAATTTAAATTTTTATTTTCTGCTTTGGGCAAAATTACATTTTTCGGAATTTATAAATTACTATAACAGAATTAAAACTAGGTAAAAATGTTCAGGAAATGAAAACTATCCATCTTAAAAGCACCAGGGGATATTTGGGATAGGACAGTCGAATACACAGAGGGGGTAAAGCATTTTAATCGTCCTATGAGTCTCAATTGATTGAGTTAATGATTCATGGAAGTGAAATGCATTAAGATTCCTTTTTCTCACAACTAACGGAAACAAATTTTTAATAGTTTATTTTATTATCAAACTATTGTCGTAATAGAGAGATTAAAGTGTAATATCGTAATAAATGATGTCTTTATTAACTGAATTAGATCTAAGCAATGAGATATGATGGCAAAATAATATTTACTTAATTAGAAAATAAGTAAATGCAAGTAGGGAAAAAAATTATGAACTTGAAATTTATTGTTCACTCTTAGAATTTAATTCCCTATATGCACAACTAAGTAGATTTTTCATGGGTAAGATAAACGAAAAAAAAACCCTGCTATCGTGTGTGCGCAGCCTCTGCGCCATTCCATCCCGTGCATTTGCCCCCTCCGAGCAATGATGCATAGCAATGGATGTCACATCAACATAATATATATCGTCAGTCTGAAGGTTCGATAGGGATTTTACTCAGGAGAAAGGAAGGGAGAATTTTTTTTTATTATTATACAATGCATAAGGAAAAAAAAACCAGAGTTGGTCCCCCTCAACAAAAAATATTTTCATTGCTTCTACTTCGTAAATGCAAACATTATTAAAATCTTTATTTAATGTTGAGATTTTGCAGAAATTTAGGATGGAGCCAGTTGAAATGAAAAGAAAAACTCAAGACCTTTAAATACAAACCCCTGCAGATATCGGAGATGTCTATTTCGTAACAAAATTAATCTACATTTCTTGAACTAGGTACGTATATCTCATTACAACACCAGTTGAAATAAAAGAAATAACAAAAAATATTTATTTTTATCTACTATTAAAGATTTATTTTTCATTGTAATTCATTGAATTCAATTACAACGTTTTATTAATATTGAATCCTAATATAAGTTGTTAAACGAATCAATTAACGATAGAAGATAACAGAAGCTATTTTCTGTTCTGAATCAGTTCACGTCTTCATCTTTTTCACGTATTATTATTGTATAAATTGACTTTTAAATTTGTACGTTTTTTATTAATGTATTTTCATGATTTTTCTTATAATCCAATAAGAATGAATCACCTTTATTCCTTATAGAAGTTGCTGATGTAACATATCCTTCACTCAGTCCATTGTGACTTCATCTACTTAAAAAGGGTTACAGACCCACTTTACAGCCATTACTGCCCTTTGTAGTAATAAAGGTAGATTTCCCACCTGTCCTTTTATTTACCACCAAAATTGAATGCCCTTTTTCATGAATCGATTATCTCATACAATCATAAAATTCAAGAAAGACAGAAAAAAAAATCAGAAATAATAATTATGAATTTTTAAATTTTCATTTTCATCTTAATAAATTAATATTTATTGAAATAATTTAACTTAGTTATTTTTACTTTCATTCTCAGCACAATTCGCTACCAGTTAATAAAAATTAAAAGAAATCTGTCAGCTCCTAAATTTAATTACAGAAAAGGTTTAAAGAACCCTGTTGAAGATTAGTCATCTACAACGGGATGAGAAAAGGTCAAATGTAAGTCCCATGTCTTAGGACAACATGTTCCTTTTATTACTGATGTGCGGTGGCAACTCAAGTGAGGTCAATGATTCGAAGTTGAGACAGAGGTCAGTCAGATGCTCGCCCGCCTTATTGGAAAGAGCGCTGGGTGAACCCGTAACTCCCATCTACAATAATCACAAGCGGGGAAAAAATAAAAATTAAATCCTTTTCCAGCCTTGTAGACTACTTGAGCTATCATCCATTTTTAGCTTTCGTATGATTATGGCTTGTGAAATTAAATTTTAGTCCATTAAATGTTTGCTAAGAAGTAATAAGGATACAATAGTTTTTGAATTTGGTTTTAAATATTTTTAGGCAGTAAATTATCATCTTTTTATTTTTTGTTTTGCTTTTTAAATGGTCAGATATCAAAGAATCAAACCTTTTGACTTTATTTCTAAATTCTTTATTTTAGTAAATGAAAAACTAATGACAAAAAAAAATATTCATGTTCGAAAATTGTATTACTTGGAAACGAACCCCTATTTAAACACATGGTTAATAACAGCAAAAATAAAAGTTGTTTCTTTTTTTTTTTTTTTTTTAAAGCAAAAAAAGCAAGTCCTTTGCAAGGGATTTGTTCGTTTTACCCTTTCCCCTGCAACCCCCAAGGGAACTCATCTAGCGAAGGTTTAAATTGCTCTTCCCTTCTCCAAACATTTCTCGAAACTAATTTAAATCTCATTACGGAAACACTTGAATTTCCCTTTGACTTTATCTCACTCTACCCCCCTTTTTTCAATAAATAAACAAAATTGTTTAAACTTAAGAGCTTATAAATAAACCAACAGCACATCATGAAGTTAGTGACTTTACGACCAAATAAATTAACAAGAGGAAGGATTTTATTAATAAAAGTTTCAGGAAACAAGTTTGACTGCTGATAAGAATACACATTAATGGAATCTTTATTATTTAGTTCTTTCACTAACAAATATCTAATGATTACCTACAAATTAAGAAAACCAATAAGAAGTTTAGTTTCAAGTTATTTTATTCGAGAAATTACTTTTGTTTCAACTCGAATACTTTTCATTTGTGAACGATGTAAAAAAAGCTCCCGTGAAAAACAAGAAAAATGATATTAATTGATCTGTGTTCATTCAAGAGATAAAAGAAATGAAATAATAATGAATAAGAAAAGAAAAATATATGTTTAAAACAAATGAAATAAAAATAAAATAAATAGATAAATTTAAAAATTAAACAAAAAATAAAAAACACGTCCATTTTTACCCATTTCAAAAAATAAATCTTCTAATTTTGAATGAGAAAATAACTTTAAAAAAAAAAAGGTCATTTCCTTTGAATAAATAACAAGAACATTTATCGTTCGCTTATTTGATTTTTTTGTGTGTCAGAAATTCAGGTTATATTAAATCACTGTGAAGAAAAAAACTAATATACATGCAGAGAATACAGAAATATTCTTACATTACAAAAGAAAAAGGTAATCTTGAGGAAGCATTTTAAAAAGTAACAAAATTTTAATATTGCTGTTTGTTTCCACTGTTTTCATCAATTTTTATTTATTTATTTATTTTTAATTTCCGTTGCTTTCCAGAAAAATATTCCTTCAAAATTCTTACTAGGACTGTCCTATCTTTTGTTTCCAACTCCGTTTGATTCATGGAATTTATTTGCTCCGTTTTAATGTCATTTAACTATCACATAGAACTAATTTCATAGAACTTCTCATTATTAGAATGCTCTATCGAAATATAAGTAATTTTTATTAAGAATATTTTTTTAGTAATATTTAAATTCGTAAAAATTATTTTTTTTAATTATTTTTTTATTCGTAAAAATTACTACCACCAGAGCTCTATTACGAAGGCGCTTCAATTGATTTTCTGTCTATATTTCCTATCCCGTAAAAATACGAACAACTGCAGGAATTTTTCGTTTCTTTCTAGAAAACATGATTTTTTTTTTTTTTTTTTACATTACCAAAAATTTAAATTCTTTATTTGAGTATTATTTTTCTAAAACAAAATAGATTTTAAAAGTCCTGAATTCCCCCCCATTTTTATAATTTCAAGGAAATCTTTCTTTTTATTAAATAAGAAAAAAAAATATTAATGTTTAACTTTGCTGTCGTTACATCAGATCATCTTTTCTTTTCGAAATATCCAATGTCTTTCATTCGTTTTATGTAATCTGTCTCAACACCTGCCACACAACGTATTATTACCAGTGGAATCCTGGCTTTCGAAACCGGAATTCTCTGAATTAGATTAAAAGCCAAAAAACCAAATATTCCGTAATGTTGGTTTCCTATAAAAAAACAAAAAAGCAACAACAACAACAACAAGGAAACACAATCCCATTTCGGACCAGCTTTTTTTTAAATTCCTAATGTAGCTATTAAATAAATCAAATTACTTCTCATTGGAAAACGTATATTTACATTAAAGCATTATATTACGTCGAAGCCTTTTATTATTAGTTGTAATCTGTTATTTAGAAAATACAGCATCCTCTGAAACAAGTTAAACTTTTTATTTCTAATTATAGAGTAATTTGAATGTAGTGAAATTCTATAAATGGAAGAATTGCGAGGTTTATCAGAGAATGTCTTCAACAGTCGAATTGGTGAGAGGATTGTCTTAGAATGGATTTTATTTCTTTTAAGCAGTCAAATGTAAAAAAAAAAAAAAATCATAATTATAATTAAAAGATAAAAACTTATTAATGCTATTATTAACATTGCTATAATAATATAGTTTAATTTACTACAAATGAATAAGAAATTTTAGTCTGCTTTTTAATTTTCATTCCCTTTGAAACCATTTATATACAAGTAATATTAAATCATTGCTTGTTTTTAATTAAATAGTAACACATTAAAAGTTTCTTCAATAGCTTGCGATGAGACTTTTCCTTCTTTCAGTTTCACTCTATTAAGATAATTCTTTTGCCCAGGGGTAAAACTGAAGAATTAATTTATGAAGGTAGAGAGAGCTCTTGAAAAATCCCAGACTTAGCAGAGCTGTAAAAATGACATCGTAAGGGAATAATAAGAAATTCAACCAAAATCTCTTGTTGTTTAACTTCAAAAGTAACGTAATTTAGTTAAAAGAGAAAGTTAGTTTTTCTTTTATTTTAAACGTGTTGTTTGAGTTTTTATTAAAATTCTTGATATCTCAGAAATTGAAATATTAATTTGGATCCCTCAGCTGCAAATAGTCTTTTTTGTTTTGTTTTTTTACTTTAAATTTACTTATTTACCTTAAGTATTAATTAACTAAGTAAAATTACATGTAAGAAATATGGAAAGAAATATTGTTTCAATGACCATTAATTTGTTGAAAATGTACGTAGGTCGATCAGAAAAAAAGTTTACAAAGCTTATGTACAAAGAGCAAACCTTAATTGGAAGAAAATGCGATGGCGTCCTTGAAGTGATACACTATTTTTCTACTAAATCACTTCGACAATTGTAGATTGAAAATAAAAACTGGACTAAGTGCCATAACAATCAATTTCCATTTTATTGCTAAAATATGGTCTATGTGACTAGGCCAGTGCGGTAAAAACCCGGCTATATGATATTCAGTCTGCAAGTACTTCAAACTTTAGCCAATTGTTAAACTTTCACTGTAGCCAGTATTAGTTTTTACAAATGTTTTGCACTTAGCCCGGTTTTTATTTTCAGTTTACAATTGATCGCATATTCATAAAGAGTCAGATAGTCACTTCACTTTTGCATCAATTTGGACTTCTTCCTTGCAGCGTCGACCTGACATGTGCTGTGTTAAGGCGGTGAACTGATGACAATCACTGAGAGAGAAACTCTGATTGTATGGCGGATGTCCTAAAATACGGAAACTGCGCAACAAGTTGTGTGTTACGTGTAGCGTATGGTTGGGAATTATCATGAAGAAGGATCACACTGTCGTTCAGAAGACCAGGACGTTTCTTCCTGATGTTGTTGCTCAATTTATTTAAAGTTTCAAAAGGGACCAGTTATCCAAGCAAATCGCCATTTTGAAATGACAGCGCGCACCTCCAATGACACACACAAACGAGAAATACCACGCTCCACTGAGCAGCAACCGCCACCATTATGACAAAGTCATAAAATTAATTTCTATAGGTTTTACACTTTTTTTTTCTGATCAACCCTCGTATTTTATTATTTATGTAATAATTAAAGTCGATTTTCAGTTTTCCGTACATCAAAAATGCATTTTCTAAATTTTCAAAAAGCTTTATATTAAAAATATTGTTTTGTTTGGTTTTTAAGTTTCTATTTTGTTAAATAAATATTTAGCAAAAAACAACCAGGGTAGTGGAGTCAGAATTCTGAGATTGATAAATTTCTGATCGTAATTACTAAATTATTGGAGGAAATCCGAAATCTTTTTTTTTCCGATTCAACAATCCTGTAAATTATTAACAAAAGATTGGATTAATGTTAAATTCTTTTATTAGTTAACGCACAGAATTTCCTCGTTGTATTTTTATATTAATCTAGTTCTTTAGTTTCCATTTTTCTAATGTGAATGAATTCGAAACAAAAGCCTTCGAATCCCAGAAGAGTAAAAGGAACAAATAACCCTCGTTTTGTAATTTAATTAAAAAAAATCCCCTTGAAAATAATAATAATAAAAATTGAAAACATTTTATTATTGTGTTGTCTAAGAACTGTGAATTTCATCTTAGCAATGCTGGCATCTTCATTATTTTCTAATATTCCATTTGTCTTTTAAAATGTGAATTCTAATATTAAGAAGCTTTCTTACAACATGAATGCATCACAGCTCCCCAAGGCAAATGTTGTCTTTTAATGTACAATTTTGAGATTTAATCTTTTAAGCATTGAGCGATAAAAATACCATGCAGTGCATGCATGCAAATTCGAAGAGGGTCGCTGTTCCCTCTCCTGCACTTTTCGCCGCAATCATCAGTAATTTCATTATTACGATATTCATAAGGAGAGTAACTGAGTTTTCGATGTAATTTGCGGGGAAAGCATCGTCAGTCGGCAGCTCAGTAGGGAACAGAGGGAGAGAGAAAACACAATACTGCACATGCGCAGTAGTATATGGGAATTAACAACTGCGATGCATGCCATTGTACGTATCTTAATTTAATGCTTTGTATTTTACTATTCTTTATTCATAATAAAGGATTCTTTTTTAAGGAAATTTATCTAGAATTTTTCTTTCTTTTCTATTGGGTTTGTTATAAGTTTTCTGTCTCCAACGTAATTGGAATATAATGAGCGAAAATAGTGCACTAAATCGAGTAAATCCGTAATTTGTTCATTTTTTTATTGAACAAGTAAAAAAAAAAAAGGAGGGGGTTGTATTGTTGCGTGAGAATAAATTTTTATGTAGATTTGTTCAGATGCTTGTAAAACTCCAAAATTCTGGCAAGCTTCAATTCTTCTTTATCCGAATCTGATAGTCATGATATTCATAAAATGAAATTCCTCAAATACTGAGAAATTTGATGTAAGGAAATTATTAGATTTGAAACATTTTTGAAAATAAACTAATAACTGAACAACAATGAACTTCATATCACGACGATGAAAATAGCAAAGTTTTATGCAAATGTTTTATGTCTTAATTTTTAAATGCTCTTTAATCCTCCTTCTGGATAATGTTATGAAGCTTTTGTTTGAATTTATTAATTCATTTTTGATCACAATACTTTGGCAACATTATCTCACGAAGTTGATAATTTAGATACTATAATAAAATTTCAAAAATTATTATTACAACAAAAATATTATTGTTGTTTGATATAAAATTACAAGAGTTAATAGTTGGACTATTATGTAATTTTAAATCAAAGAATAATAATATTTATTAAATTGATAGGGTGTTTTAAATATAACATAATTAGAATGAAATCAATTTAACTTTTCATTTCGTCTATTATAATTTTCCCTCTATTTCTGATAATAATTGTTCTTCCTTTCTCCTGTTGCCTACCTCTGCTTTCCTTCTATCATCCACCCCCACTAGTGAGCTTATTGAGTGCGGGAGAAGCCCCTCTGTCCAAAGGGGGGAGGGGAGGTTGCAGCCACAGTACCTCCCCTGAACGGTTGAGAAAGGCCCGGCTGGTCTTCCTTCCTCCGTGCCACAAACGGAAGTGAGACGGCGGGCGATCAACCCAGGGACGATCGCAGTCGATTCCGGAATGCGTTAGCTTCTCTTCCAAACCCCCTTCGACTAATGCATCAACGTCATCCACGACACAACCCTCCTCCCTTCGACACCCGCATAATGAGCAGACACCAATGCTAGGATAAAAACAACAAATTAACATCTAGACCCTTATTGGTTCTAAAAGCCACATCTTCACAAAATACTTCGCAAAAAAGACTAACATTTAAAAATTGGAAAATTGATGAGGAATTTCTATATCAGTCCTGTTAATGTCCATATAAATATGTCTGATGTAACTGGGGGTTTTGGAGCACGAGGCGAATGATCAAAATGTCCTTGTCTTAAATTCCAAAAAACAAAAAAAATAACTAAATAAAAACAAAAACGTAGTAAATCACACCTTCCGAAAAAAAAAAAAAATCAAATCTTCCAACCAAGTAAGTGCTAAGTAGCAGAATCTCTTTTAACGACTGCTTTTCTTAGTTCACGTGTGGCAGTTACTTGCAGTTCAGTTGCCTCTCAATCCCAGCTACATTACTGAGTGTTGCAGAAATTTTGTTGGTTGCGAAAGATCTCTCAAACGATCAGAGAGAGAAATATAATTTCCAATTTTGACTAAAGATTATAGAGTGGGAGTAACCTCCTTGAATTGTTTCTCAGGGGATTCTACCTGCATCGTATAGCATATCTGAGTATTTTCCCGCTGTGAGTTAGCTACTTTTTAGCACAGAATCCTTCCACACTTTGCAACATTTTAACTAAAATCTTTTGCCAACAATAGACAACAATCCCTGGATACTTTTCTACAATCAAGTCTTTTTCAAAGTCTATCATATCATTAGCCTCAATATTTTGAATAGATTGTGTCCATTCAAATTGTGCATTCCGAATCTATTAATCTGTAAAATTATCAGAGATTATTATCTATATTGATATTTAGTTAATATAGTAAGGAAAAAGTCAGTAAAAAATTAATCAATTAATATCAAATTGATTTTTTTATTTCTTCCTTGTCTGCTACTCACATTCTAAGGCATAAAAATTTAACTTATTTTTTAAGTGACGAGTATCTTTCTTTAGAGTAAAATCCTTAAATGATATCAGGAAAGTTCACAACAGCAATTTCAGGAAAAAATATAAAATGCGTCAGACTATGACATAGTTTGCGGAATATAACTAATGTTAATAAGAGTTAAGTTCGTCTTCGAACTTTAGTGAAGACGTTATTAAGAGTAATTGAATAAGAACTTCAGTTCACTTAAGGAAATACTTATAATAATTTTTTATTACTGATCTACAAGCAATTTCCTACTTTAGCTTAACAGAGAAAGGAGACGGAGTTAGAGCTACTTGTAAATTCTATTTAAGTATCTATGCGAGAAGTGTTTTGTTTGGTTGCAAGTTTAAACCATTCTAATTTCAATGTAATCTTCAAGAGGGAAAAATATTGAAAGAAAATATAAAGTCTATTATTAATGAGGAAAAGAGCTTCAGCTGTTGTTAAATAGCATAATATTATGTTTCACAATATGATATCGTTTATAATTCATTATAATGGGACAATTTATGTAAGCGACATTTTTCTCTTCCACAACTATCAGAAAAATAATTGAGACTAATTATTCCATGATTTCATTTGACCGTTGGCGCAGTCTGGTGGAATATAATGAAAGCTTATGTACCCTTTGCACTTCGGGAGGTTGAAGTGTGATGATCAGCAGCAGCCCCTAATTTCATATTACCCCCACCCTAAAAGCTTTCAAATTCAATCCCATGCCCCTTTGCTCTGACTGTCGTGTGAGATTTTATATGTGGCCTGTTAGAGGAGATAAATCCTGATTATTCCCGCATTAGAGTCCCATCAACTTCATCAGGACGTCTGTTGCGATCGGGAAATACCATTAACTCAATCATTTTGTGGTCTTGTAAGCAGAGGTCATTCGACGCTTGCGAACTAAGAGAGTTACAATCAAAGTATTGTTGGTTTAATTGCTTCTCAATAATGTTTGCTTAGTTTATGGCCCAAAGTAATTTCAGATTTATCCACTGGAAATGTAATCGAGAAAATACTGCACATCTGAGATTGGATTATAAAGAAACTGTGGATTAAATTACCATCTCTGTTACAAAAAATTTATTTAAAAACTCATTGTTTATTTCTAACGCTTTTGTATGGGTATTTTTCTTATCTTTATCCGAAATTTTCTGGATAAAGACATACACAGAATAAATTTCAAAAGCGAAAATTTGTCTATTATATCTTGTTAATCTGAACATTAAGTTTCAAAAAGATCAATTCACCGGTCAAAAGTTATGCGGGTGATGGGATCCCTTCATTGGTCTCACACACAGACTGACTTGACGTCTTTAGTTTACTTACGCTGTGTATCTTTGATCACATGTTTCCGAGTACGACTGTTTTAATGGCGCAAGAAGCTAAGCTGCGCCAGGATAAGGTAGGAATTTGAGACCGAGCCATTGAAAGGCAGGGAAACAGCAGAATGAAGGAAACACCCAAATCCCTGTTTGATGGGATTCGGACCCAGGTTCGGGCTTAGCAACCGAACGACAGATCGCATTAAAAAATGAAAGTGTACATTAGGAATTGATAGAGAAATCTTTTACCTATTGTTGAACTTTATTAAAAATAAGGTTTGCAAGTATTTAAGATAAAACGATGTCTAAGATAATTAATAGAACGTCTTAATTTCTACTTGAACTTTCCTTTTGAAGCCAAAGTGTCTTATGATTCAGACTGGGATTAATTACAAAACAGATCAAAGCTATTCAAGACACAAACTTAAAAAGATTTTTGAGTATTGGTCATCTCTTTTATCCCTTGTGACTTTTTCTGTCAACGGGTTCCATTTGATTGCTGTGTCAAATGCCAGATCGATGGGTTGTACGAGTATGACGTCATCCAGGGGCTCTGACACGTGGCAAGGGAAAGGTCGAGCCATCTAATCACGAAGGCGAATGCATGAAATTATGGTCGATCCACGAGAAGCAATCTTGACAAGAGGAAGAGGGGGAATTAAAAAAAATAGAAGCCAACGTCACGCCCCCATGCACATCGGCACTGCCAATTGGAATGCGATCGAAAATACAAACAACCAATGACTAATTGCAAAGGACAAGTAGTTATAGCCATCCATCAACTGCAGTGAATGCACTTAATTGGACAACAGCCATTTAGACACCTAATGACTCAAAAACCACACGGATAAAAACATCATAAATTTCATTCATTTGAAAGAAATCACAAAAAATATCTTAACTTACGGTTTTGTAAATTGAAATTTCGGAATTTTCAGAATTATTAGACTTCTAAGTTAACCTTGTATTTATTTCTTCAATTTGATGAATGAAAATCTTTGTTCTTATCAAATATGGCTTTCTCATTAACCTCGGTTGCGAAGCTTCAAGATAAGTGGCAAAAATTTGCAGTAGATACATATATTTAGAGAAACAAAAAAACGCTATGGATATAAACTTATCAGATGCTAGTATTTTTTTTTCAAAACAATATCAACCTATTTCTTCAAATTTAACAAGAATTTTTTCCTGCTCTTCATCAATCTCAAGATTCGTTCAACATATTTCTTCTGAAACTATCTTCCACTTCCTAAAATTTTGACTTAGTTTTGAAGAGATAGGATGACGATTTCCAAGCAATGTTCTGCAACAATTCTGGGTTTTACTTATATTTTTACGTCATATTTAGGCTCCTACATAAGGATTGGAATAAATAGTGTAATATATTTCGTTTTATATGTTACTCCAAACATGTTCAACTTCTAAAGGATAAGTATATATATATATATATATATATATTATTATTTTTTGTAAGGTTGAAGCATTTTTAAGATATGTAATGATTCTATTTTTTTTTTGAAAGTAGATAACATCAGTAAATAACATTCAGTTACTGTAACTAAGTTATGTAATTAATCCTGTGAATTTATAGATTTTTGCAAAGTTATGTAAATCTTAAAAATTAAATTAAATTTAAAGATTCTTAAAATTTTTTTTAAAAAAAGTGTTTAATCTTAAAAAGAATTTGTAATTAATCGTTTTTCTTAGTATAGAGATTAGAAGTACATTAAGTTCATGAAAATCAGCGCAGACAAGGATATCTCGAAATACTACTGTAGTAAGTTTAGAACATAATAGGATAGTGTATGAAGGATAGATCGCTGCAAACCTTTTTAATGGTAAATAACTTATTATTATTTTCATGAAGAGAAAGGCAGATGCAAAAACTACTTTCAAGATTCAAACGAAAATTTTCAGTCAAACATTAAATAATTCCCAGGAAACCCAAACCAAGCGACCCGTACAATTTGCAATCATTCAAGTGAATGCATTCTTAAAAGTGACATTAGGGAACAAAATACATTATTCAACCCATTGTAAGTCAAGGGTCTACTATAATTAACATTACAGCCTCCTCGGTACAGCATTACCAACCAATGGACTAGAAGGGTTGTGGCCCAATCATTTCCAGTGGAAACGATGCCTGCATTGAGTTCATTCTAGTATATGTCTCTACTCCGTTTAGCACTATTCGGACGACTCTGGATAGGTGATCAATGATCATCTTAAACCAGAAGTGACCATATTCATTCTCAGCTCACTTTAGATTCACTTTAGAGAAGATACAAATTTATTCAATTACCATTATTTTGCTGATCCGATCAGTGGACACCTAAAACTGGAAATTACTTGATCCGGAAGTCGGATTTCCCCCAAATCTCCAGACCATATAGAAACCAAGAAGATAATACTCATGAGGCTCCGATTCACGGTTTCGACTGCAGAAGGCATTACACAAATACAAGCACAAATCCTCATAGCTCCTCTCTACGGGGTAGTTAAAAAAAAGTAAACAACCATTTTCGTATTTTTTTTTATATTTTGTATTTAGGATTAAAATATCCCCTACGTATAAGTTTTGTGTAAAAGTTTTGGAGCAGTTTAAATACTACGATAATTCTTTTAATGAATATGTCATGTTTGCTGAATTTAGAAATTACTACTTCACTTATAATAAATTTATTACAGTAGAAAGGAGTGGTTTTTTTTTTTTTGGTTTTTTTTTTTAAGTAAATAAAAGGAAATTTAATTATATTTATTTATTCATCTATTAATGACATCACTCTTATACATTAGATCAGATTCCAAACGGAGATAAGAAACGCTAAACTTTTTTTTATAGAAAAGCAAATTATGGTCAAAATTTGCTTTTCTGTAAAGTTCCACCTTCGCAGGAAATTTGAGTCGGAAGCCCAAATTAAATAATAAAAAAAAAGCTCCGATTTCATCAATAAATGTTTCTGTTCTGGAACTGATTATAAGAACATTTCAAAAAAAAATCTTCAACAATAGTCAAATTTAATAGAAAAAAAAATCTTAATATTCGCTCAGTAATGGAAATTGTTTTTTACGGCACATTTAAAGTAATTAATCCAACAATACCAACAAAAGCATACAAAAATAAAAAAATGATCTATGAAAACTAGGCCTACTGTCCGACCACGAATAAGAGACCCCCTCGACACTGCTGCGCATGTCAGAAGAAGGCCAATCCATTTCCAAAATAGGATAGTCAATCCTTCTCGAAGGAAGTTTGATCCGTTTCGTTTATTTATTAAACATCGGAAAATTAGCTTTTATTTTGTGAACATTATAGTTTTTAAAATTGTAACTGTTTTGCTTAACATTTGAAAATTTTACTTATAAAAAAAATAAAAAAATATTGTGGCCCTTAATCGCTTCACGAATCGACCTCTACAACACAAATCGACAGTTCTTGGCAATCTGCCAAGTGAAGATCTGATATCCGTGGTTAAGACAGTATCTTAATCCATTCTTTTTTACAAGATACTAGTCTAATTTGAGATAACAACATATGTTCTTTAAATATCTATGTAATGTAGTTGTCTCCCTCTCTCTAGCTCAAAACGCCCAGCACCAATTAAATTAATTAATAATTTTAAATAAAAATCATGAAGCCATATCTCTGCAACCCATGATATTTTAATGGTTCTTTTTTACAAAGTTTTAAAACTCACTATTTGACATGACCCAATTCAATTAATATCCCTTGGTTTAAGATTTCCGTAATTATTCTTAATCGTGCAGATTTCAACACATTTTTCCTACAATAGTTTATTTCAATTCAGTTTAGATGAAATTGGAGATTTTTCTTATAATTCTCCCTCATTTCAATGATCTTCAGTCACTGTTTAACACAATATTATTAAAGAAACTTTTTTTCCGTTTTTCTTGTGGTTTGATTGTTATGTCTACTAATTTCATTATAAACCTTCCTTTGACAGTTTAATATTTCATTAATAACATAAAAACATATTGATTTTGCAAGTAAAAACTAGTTAGATGCTGCCTAATACATCGCATACAAAAGAACGAACAAAGAGAATCAACAATGACTAAACTTGTGGATAAAACAACAAATGTTCAAATTTAAAAACATATTAGAAGTGATTTATCATAAAATACTGTATTTTAAACAACTGTAAGCATTTTTAGTATTTGCTAGCAATAAAATCAATTAAAAAAATATGAAACCTTATAATAATACGCTCTATTGTAGAAACAAATACTTTTTGTTAATTAATTCCTTTTCATCTAAATGTTTCATCACAATCTTTTAACAGACATCAGTTTAATCACTTCGTATTTTACAAAATAAATGAAATCGAGTAATTCTTTAACTATTATTTTTACAACTATTATTAAACTGTACACCTGTAATTATAACTATAATTAAAATTCCAAACTAATCAAGCAAACCTTCAAATCTACTCTGTATCCTTTCTTTTTTTAAATTATTAAACCATTTTTATTATTATTATCCATTTTTATTTCTTTTGAGTCATTCTCAATAAAAATGATTAAAAGTAATAGGAAACAAAAGAATGTTATTTTAAATAAAATTTTAGACTTCCCAAACATTTTGAATTCTTGCTATGTTTACTAAATAATTCTTTATTAACACTTTATTTTCTGTTCAATTTTGAAGTTTTATTGATTCCATTGAGTTCGTGCAGATTATTTCATTAATATCTATTTTTGTTTCTTATTTCTCGATTTTAAAACTGCTTACTTCCTTTATTATACTTGGATATAACGCTGTTGTGGCAATGAATTAAATAATTACTTTTACTATAACGTTCATTTAATTCCTTTAAGTAAACTATCATAAATCGTTGGTTTTGTATCAAGTAATAAAATAAATGACTCACCTGAATCTAATGTTTTCGTTTGATGCCACATCTTTCTTGATGATAAACTCTTTGAAAAAGGAAACTACCTGCGACTGATAATGGACGTTACCTAATACAAGGAGGAAGGACATTTTTCTTGCAGGTCACCATTAGATTTTGGTAGAAGACACAACTCGACACTTTTTACTGTCCTGCGTCAATTAAACAACTAACTCTAGTTCGTTTTGTCATTTCGTTCAAGTCTCCCGCTCTCCAAGCATTCGATTTGCGTCCTACACCCCTTGCCAATGGGCACTATCCATTTCGCGGAATCTTCCTTTGAAAACTCAGTTTCTCATTTACTGCGGGATTACAACGGAATTTTAATTGGATGAAATAACAACAATAATAAAAAAATATTTACTTTTTCGGTTTTGTTTACGAGAGCCTTCAATGCTTTTGCGCATGCGTCAGGTCTCCTTCGATTTCAGTAAAATAGGTGTGAGGACAAATAAAGAGTGGATGTTTACTTTTTATAGTGTTAGTTTACGAATAGCTGCGTTCTATTTGCGCTTTTTGGGAAAGAATTATGGAAAGAATAAATACTATTGCAAAAATGCTCCTCCGTTATTTTTTCCTTAAAAGCGAAAATGTCCAAAAGAATTTCTTAGGAAAGTACCCATCTCAGTGTATCACCCCTCTGCGGAGTAAAATCGTCCGCCAGGGCTGGTTCTGGCTTACGAAACCGAATAGTACTTCGACATAATGTTTGTGTATTCCGTAGCAATACTCTATGAAATTTTCTTTTTTTTATATTTTAGATGTGTCATCAAAACCAAGTAAAAATAAAAAAAAAAATTCTTATCCGTTTCTCTAAATCCAAATTTCTTGAAAATGACGAACTGGAATTAATTTAAAAATTTGTTTATTTTAAATGTAGCTTCTGAATAGCATTTGTTATAATAATAAGAAAAAAATAAGAAAAGCAAAGAAACCAATAATAATTAGATAAAACTTTCGGGGAAAATATCATTTCATTTTTATTTCAATCGGTAAATGTCTGAGAATGTCTTCGACTTCTCTTACATATTTCCCCCTAGGATTCAATGTAAGACTTAGGGTTTTTTTTTTATTGAAACAAATAAAGTAAAGAAAATTATAGTTATTATTAAATAAAACAATGTACTTATTAAAAGTTTATGAAAAATAAAACTATCCACAAATAATTAAAGAATTTTAATCGAATTAAAAGAAATCGAGCAAATAAATAATAACATTTTTTTATAAATAATAACACTTGGGTTTATTTTCCTTCATTGAGTTCATTTGTTTGATTCTTTACTATAATTGAGGATTTGACAATTGATTGAAGGTGAGTGGCAATTGAAAAGAATTCTTTTATGGATAAGAATAACCTTTTCTATTCATCCCCGGAATATAATGGACGTTGTCCCACTTTGAACAATTATAAAATGCTTTATCGGGTTTTATTACATTTCAAAAGGGTTTTATGTTGTGGACTTCGCGTAAATATATATGCAATAGTCACTTTGCAATGGCCTTTATGACAATTTTCGCATAAAATGAATAATATTTTTGTTTAATTATTTTTTCTAAATTTTCTCTTTTTAAAAAATAAATTTCGATAAATTCCAATTAGATTTCTTCAAAATATTAATAATGGAAGCATTTCGAATTTTACAAAAAGATTGTTATTATTCGCAATTTTAGTAATATTTTGTTTATTTTTGGAAACATAGTTTACGGTTCTTCTCGCTTTCATGTAGGGGATATTTACAAAGCTATGGAAAGCACATATGCATTCTAAAAATAATTTGTAAATATGTTCTTCTCATATCAATTATTGTATCTGATTGATAAATATATTAAAGGAAACATTTATCAAATTTCTCGAAAAAGAGAAAGAAAATTAAAAATGATGACGTAAAATTCCCACATTTCTCAAATTTACAATAAATAATAAAAGTATTCTGATTTGCTGCTAATTCACCATATTATTGTTTGCCATATTATTTAATCTTCTCTATTTATTGTTTATAGAGAAGGATTCCGTGTTTTCGATATCTCTTATAAAAACTCATTTTTCATAAATAAAAGCTCGTACTCATATCGGTGCAGTATTTGCGGATGGCGCTGATCCGTTGTGCACGTGTGACTGTACAAGATTGATATGTTGGACGAAGAGGCGCACGTGCAGAACTGCGCACGAGGAAAACTTTAATGGTGTGACGTTCACTTCCCATGAGATCACAAAGGAATATCACCCCTTTAATGAAAGACGAATGACATCAAAGAACACTGTATGACACATCACAGCTATTATAGGGTATTTCTCGAATCATGAGAAATAAAAAAAAAAAAAACATTATAATAAATACATTGTAATTCGATTACAATGGCAAACAAAGACAATGCAATAAAATTAAAAATATAGAATCATTCAAAAAACTCTAAAAGGAGAGCTGAAGAAGGATTCAGAGCTGAGGCGATTCGATCAAGTTATTGGAATTACTTTCAAAACATTTAAACGGCTTAAATTAATAATTACTTTGAAAATTTTAAATTTTATTTCGAGTCGATTTTTATAAATACCTACATAACGAAGGGAATTCAACTTATAACAATAAATTTAACGTGCGAAATCATAATAACATCACAATAAAAACATGAAAGCAAATAAATAAAGATTCACGGAACTGAATTTATATTTTGATGTTTTTTGATTGCCGTTGTTTTGTTGAATGGTAATTTGTTAAGTCCTTTGAGTTCACTGAATTGTAGATACTGGGTGACTCCAACTGATGAGGGTTAAGAAACCAGAAACAGTCTGTCTTGGATTCCCGTTATCAAAAATACTAAAAACAATTGAGTGAATCTTTATTTATGTACGTTCATGTTTTTATTGTGAATACAACATATCTTCAGTTTCCGTAATAATAAAAGAGAAAATAAAAAGGTTTCGTCGAAAGTTTGGTTATAAAACGACACACAAGAATTAAAAATGTAATTATAATTAAATTTTAAAACTGTGAATAAATTTACTTTAAAAGACTATTTAAAAATTATGTAATTAAGTCATAAGAGAATAACGAATATGATTTTCAATAAAAAGCATTTATTGCAATCTTACAAAGGCCTCTTATGCAAAAATAATTACAAACAAAAAATGTCTTTTTCTTAATAGGTCTATAGAGAATAATGGCAGAAGCAGATTCTTGTTCGTTGCTCTCTATTCGTCTCTGTCATTTCAAGGCCTTTTTAGACCTGAATTTTGATCGGATTTTTAGGAATTGCTGCTACTTCAATTTTTTTAACGCATCCCAGTGATTTTATTAATAACGTCATTTTTCGATATAATTCCTTTACGGAAGAACTTGACACTGTTACAACATGGTTAATATTTTCCATTGGTTACTTATTTCTAAATATCCAAAATCTCTTCTCTAAGTTTCAGTTTTGGCCACATTCCCAAAATGAGCCTCTTGATGTCGCAGTTTTCGACTGATACAAATAATTATAACTGAATAGAAAGGAAAATACCTGAAAGAACAGAAATTATGCAGTAAGAAGACTAAACTCATCTTAAAATAGAAGCTGTTAATGTACTAAGAAGGAATTTAAGAGGGTAATTCATTTTGTGTTCAATGAAAAATATACTCGGAGTTTCGTCTCTTTTGGCATTTATATCGGATGGCACAGATTGGAATTAACAATGCAGATTCTAAGTGAATTATTTTACTACAGGAAGAAAGGAAAGGAAGAATATATCCGATCCTCTAGGTCTCTATTATTTGTGAATGTATATATTGAGGAAAACTTTGGAGTTATTAGCCGTACCGATATCATCCCTAAATTATTTACAAGCTAATCTCAATCCGCTATTGTAGGTGTATGAGGGGAGGTGGGAGTGTTTACGGGATCTACAGATAATACTATGGAATGTAAAGGTTTCGGGATGAAAATAAATGTGGAGAAAAATGTAAGGCTAGAGTGTGTGGACTAGAGGTGTGCTGTGAGAGTAATGTTAAGTATGGGATAAAAGCAGGATATGGAGATACTCTGTGAGGATATAAGTATAACGATAATAAATGTAAGATATAAGTGAAAGGTTAGGATGTGCGGGTTGGGGTAGAGAATTATCGTCAAAGTAAACCTGATGTTGGGGCAAAATTAAAATATTTCGATATGAGTAATGCTTGAGTAAAGTGCTAAGTAGGAAGATATGTGATGGTTGGGATAGAATATGAGAGGAACGATGAGTTAAGAGTGAATTTGGAATGTGGGATAATATTACAGTATGAGGATGTAAGTGAGATAAAACGCGAGGATTGGATATGGTACAGTGTGGTTACACTACAATAGGTGGATGGGGTAAAAATAAAGAACTCTTCTATAGTTTCCCCTCTTTCCTCACCAGTGCTGCAGACGATGGAGAACAGAGCGTAGTAAAATAATAATAACAGTTGGGTCTACATTGAAGTAACCGTAGTAGGGGTTAAGGAAGCAGCGTTGGAGGATTGGCTGGAGATCGAAATAATCTTCCTCTTTATTTTACGATGATTCGCAAATAAGCATCGAATCAAGTGTTAAAAGAATCAACTCAGTCATTTTCACAAAATATTTCGGCTCAATTTTGAAGGATTGGAGATCAAAATAGTTTTTAAATTGGACCATAAATAAAATTTGGTTATGTAACTTGCTTTAACAAATTTTATGAATCCGTCCAGCTGTTATCAGTGATGAGCGTACAAACAGAGAAGAAAATATTTAAGTAAAATAGAAAAATGTTTATGTGCTTCCCATGCTTAGCCACGAAATATTAAAATACATCAAAAAGCTGATTAGTACTTCCGTTTTTAACGAAAGCGAATTTGCCTTTTCGTTTGGATATCATCTTTAGATAATCCAGGACTGAATAGATTCCTTTAGATAATTTAAATTATCTATAGCAGAGTCTGATTTTAAAAACAAGTGAATCCTAATTCAAAACAGCGATAGTCTGCAAGGAAAGTGACGTCAAATCAATCAGATCAAACCAATCATTTTCATTTTGATGTCATCACCAACGAATTCTGATCTTTGTTTAAGAGTGTTTTCTCAAAAATCTCTTAAAATTTACCCGATAACCGTTTGGATGATAAACGTTTGAATTAGATTCATCGAAATATAAAGTTAAAAAGTTATTTAATGTAGAGGCTTGTTATTCATTGAGATAAATCTATAAATAAGTTTATTATAACTATTTTTTTTCCAATCCTTAGATCCAAGCTTTTCTTAGAACTAAATTTTGAACATTTAGAAACAACAACAAAATAGGACTAACATGTGGTCAATTAAA
The DNA here is from genome assembly GCA_023159025.1 of Thereuonema tuberculata. Taxonomy (NCBI): domain Eukaryota; kingdom Metazoa; phylum Arthropoda; class Chilopoda; order Scutigeromorpha; family Scutigeridae; genus Thereuonema; species Thereuonema tuberculata. The sequence continues at coordinate 67,528,094 of JAFIDM010000003.1, forward strand.
GAAGTGTCCCCAGATTAAGGAGTCCCGAACTTTCCCCGTGGTTACGTTCTTTCAAAGCAGAACATTAAGCGAAGAAACGAATAAACTTCGTGAAACCTACGAGTCTCAATTATCCAATCTTCGGTTATCGGACATTCCATGTTATTCTTAATCTCTTAAAAAATATTTAAGAAAAATGTAAGTTGTAAAGAAATTCTTCGACCGACTGCGCTTCTTCTGAAATGTAATGTATTCATGTCTTATCTTTATTTATGATGTTGATATCGTTATTGTACTCGTATAAACTAAAAGCATAGGTCACATCCCAAAAAGTAATAGTTCTTTATCTATGCAGATTTATTTATTTTTACATGAAAAACTGTTACTAAACTGAACAATACCTTCCATTTCTTGTTGATATCTTTCTCAACTATTGAAAATTGAGACTTCACTTGAACTAAATTCAATTCCCAGCCACCAGCGATCGAAGCGAGATTTTTGTTTTCATTACCTTTTCCAACTCAGTTTTCCATTCCAAATAAAACGGTAGCCCACATAAGTTAACGAAACAATTCAGTAGGACTTTTTTTATTTTTTTATTTTTGTTAAAAATAATCTATTTTCACATCCAATATATATTTAATAAAAGAACTTCTTTTAGAAGCTTAAGTTTTACAAATAAATAGATTCAAATTTTACGTTTGAGTTGTTTTTTTAATGACGAATCTAATGTTCTCAAAAATGTCAAATTTGGGTTTGTTAATTATGACTTTTCAAATTGGTGTAGCTTTAAAATAAGTTTTTAATTCGTCTTTTAAAACTTCTATGAATTATGTCAATGTTTATTTCTTTAACTAATATTAAGAAATGCATCTTAGATTTCAATTTACTTTTTTCCCCGAAATTTCCAAGTGAATTTAACTGTGTAAATAAAAAAGAAAAGTTCAAACAAATTATTCCAAGTTGGAGCAGATTTTATTTTAAAGCTCAGGTCCAATTAAAAAAAAAGTTCAGAAAAATAAACGATGGAGTATGAACAGTTTTTTTTTTCTCCTTTTAATGCAAATGAAAGGTTTTTATATTAAAAAAAAATTACAGAGCAAGCTCATTTCATAATAACTTACACCATCCCAAATAGTGAATGAATAAAACAAAATCAATTTCTTTTTTAAAATAAAACAAAACAAAAAAACAATAGAGATCACAGTAACATTTTGAATGATTTTCATAGAAAATATAATGAGAGAAAGGGACATATTTATCACCAGAAAAAATATTGCTTGGAATCTCACCATAGAATGACTGTCAGTTGATATTAAATCTTTTTCCATTAAAATAAAAAAAAGATTTCCAAATAACAAAATTCACTAGCAAAAAAAAAAATCGATATTCAATTTTAATTAGCCCGCCTACGTCATTTACTCATTTGAGTGTATTTTTAGACATAATTTCCAGTTCACATCGAGGCAGGGTCCGAATGTGGCAATTTTGTTCTTCTTTTTTCAGAATGCGCAGTGTCAAACCAGGCGAGTTTCCAAAGCTAACACCCAATCTCCATGCAACTCTTTTGTAGAGAACATGGATATTGCGATGGACAACGAAGAAGGACTATAACGGAACACTGTTAGACAGATTCCCGGGCCAAAGCATTCCACAAGACGGATGTCTTCAATCAGAAGCTCTGGAAAAAAGAAATGTCAAACAGGGCTACGATGTCCTTCTCCGTTGCCGAAAACCCCTCATCACAAACAGAATCAGATTTGGTTTCAGTCGACAAATGGTGTCTCCTCTTAATGCGAGTCTCTCTGCGTGGAAAAAAAAAAGAGAACAACTTTAGGGAGAAAAACAGAAAAACTCTGAGGTCAGATATTTAAAGAATGTGGCTGACAACAAAACACAGTTTGAGGAGTTTACACTTTTTTCCTCAACTCCCTCACTTTAATTGAATCAGTCTTAAGGTGATTGGTGAGAGTTAGTTTGAAGGAAGCTCATTTTCTCTTAACTGCAAATTTTCTATCTTTTTAAGAATTACTTTTGACAAGTTTATTTCTAAGAAATTTGGTTGCCTTTTTCCAATTTGAAAATTTCAGTTTCTCTGTAATTCTTGGAAATTCTTAAATCATAAATCTATTGTATTGAGTATTTAGTGACATTTCTTTCTCCAAACTAACTGCTTCCAATCGTCTTTACAATGAGAAAACAATTGGCTTTGTTTTTGTACTAGATTTTTAGCAGAGTCATTTAAGACTAAGAAATGCAGACAAAATAAAATTTAAGAGATCCAACGGAAAATAAAAATATCAATTGATAATAAAAAGTGGGATGAAGAAGAGAAAGAAATAATGTTAACCTTAATAAAAATAAAAGTGCATTTTCATTGTATATCTATATATTATAACTTAAGAGACTATAATAATTATAATAATGTTACTTATGTACAGTCAGAATAATATATACTAATATTTTGTTCTTTGGACTACACAACACAAATAACAATGATTTAAAATTATATCAAAATAATAATAATAAAAAAAAGGTAAATCAGCCATTATTAGCAAATTCCACTGCGATTAGAAAGTTAAGTAATGATCCAAAGCTAAGAAGAATTTAATAAATAACAAGCAATTAGAGGAAAAGGTGAAAGACTATTCCATGTTTGTTTGTTTGGCTTTTTTATTCAATTTAAAATCGACATTTAAAAGTAAAAAAGACCAGAACTGTTGATTCCAATTGGAAGTAAAAAAATGACTGTTGAATTTTTTAAAGCAATATTTAAAAGATCAAACAATTTTTCTTTTTTTGTTTTTACTTACAATAATTTCTGAAGATTTTACAACTTTAAATTTAGATTTTATAAATTCTCTAAAGATGTCTTGTTACTTTCTTTTTTTTACTTTTTTTAATTAACTTTTTATTATTATTGTCAAAACTAATTATGGAACAAAGTGGGATTTATGTCCTTTTCAGTTTTAGATAAAATCCTTTTGTTTAATTTTGAAGTCGTTCTTCCAATGGTTGTCATGGAGACAATAGATTCCTCGAAAGCTAAGGCTCCAAATATATTTACGGGAAACAACAATGGAAATAGTCTTTTAAAGAAAACCTTTAAAAAAAAAGTTAAAAGAAAGAAAGATAGGAAACAGATTGAATCGCACGCGTGCTTGAAAAGAAATTTGTGCAAAATAGTCTTAGATAATAAATGACGTCATCAGATACTGAGATCATTTGCTCAGCGTTCGTTCCTTGTTCGTGGATCAGTTTCTTCGTTGTGAAGTTTTATTATTAGTAAGATTTTAAGATTTTATATAAATTTTTGATCGAGTTAAGAAATGTCCCGTTATACCATTTCCAATTAAAAAATAAAATCAGAAGATAAACTAGATTTGTCGAAATATCTACTGAACTAAAACTGTTAATGTTTAAAAATCTTAAGTAGCGATAAATTGTGACTCGATGATGGAAAGAAGACAAAACATTTTTTCCATTTGCCGATGACACAAAGGAATTGGTGTCATTTGAAATAAAGTAAAAACCTGAAGAAATTAAGCTTCGAATTGACAAAAATAATAGAGAAAACAAGGAAGACCTATTTCGGCAAAAGTAGCAAATTTGGAAGATCTTACATTGTCCTATAAAATAAAAACTGCTACAGGGCTGTTCTTGTTTTTAAAACATAGACATTAAAAAAAAAAAAAAAAAAGGACAGAAGGAAAAACACTATAAAAATATTATTTATATATAGAAATATTATAAATTATAGCTTAAACCTATGCACGGGTGCGATGTATCTTTTTATTTCAATTCCAAAATACCATGTGTAAGTGCAGAAATACGACACAGCCAATCAAGAGGAAGCCCTTAACCGACCAATCACCAATAGTCGTTATTTAAATAAAAGGGAAGAATTATTATCATTATTATTATTATTACTTTTTTTATATAAGCAAAAGTATTGTGTTTTAATACCACCAAGGAGAAAAATAAATAAAAACAAAGAACTCAAAGATTGAAACTAACAAAAGAAAACAGAAACAAAATATATCCAAAGCATTAGCTCTGGTAATACAGATATTTAGAATTGGTTTAGCTATCGCTTATAAATTAATTAGGGAGGGGGGGTTCTAAATATTTTCAATATGAAATTATTTAAATTATGACTGAACAATATTCTTCCAGTAACGCACATAGCATAAATCTGAACTAAGTAGTAAATATATTACATGATCAATAGATATAACTTAATACAACTTAGGATGAGAAAATTGTGAAGGTGTTTTAAGTAGCGACTAGGCGGCCTTTTTCAATTTACTGCCTTGTTCTTTATTCGAATCCAGTAGCTTCTTCTATCAAAGACAACATCACTAAAACTGTTTGACTTTCAAATAAACGGCAGTAAATTTCTATTTGTATATAAATATATATATATATAAAATCTGTATTTATACAGAGTTAAAAAAAAAGTAATAAATAATTTAATTGTTTGAAAATCTGGCCCACAACCTGAAAAAAAAATTACCTTCAAAATTTTCTTCATCACTGTTTAAGTAAAAGAAATAATAGCCAGCACTACATGTAAGCATTGTCTTTTCTTTCCCTGATTTTCTGCCTAGAAGTGGAATCTGCTTTCACTGGTCTTTTGTAAAGTGTTTTTTAAGTATAAAATAAATACAAAGCCCTTCTTAAGTCTTTTACACAGATGAACACTTGACCGTTGATTTGAGTTTATATTGTCCTCAGAATAAGATAAAAATATATTCGAAGATTTTTTTTTTCGAAAATCATATTAGAATTATTGCTTCACTTTTATTGAGTCACGTGGTTAATGGCTTTTGAAGTCCTCCAGTATTGCCTCGAATGCCTTCTTTCAATCACTGTTATTTATTTTATTTTTTTTCCTGTGTTGCTGAGTAACTCCTCCAAATAATGAAAATACGTTCTTATAAATTCACAAAACAATTTCTTTGACATGAATAGCTTAATGTGAAAAAAAAAAATCTTTTTTAGCCAAATCTAAAAAAAAATCTTAGTATAATTAAAAAAAAATATATCATCTTCGTTTTTGAGAGGAAAGTTTTCTTTCTTTCTAATAACGTTGAAGTTAAAAGATCCTTTTTATCATCATTATAGAGGAATAACTCAACGACATCTTGCAGAACCGGATATGACGTCATGCTTTCCTTTCTTGTAACAGTTCGTTCTGGAAGATACCGTATTCTGGGAAAATTTTATTTTCTATAATCATGCAGTTCTCTAAAGGATGGTTAAGATTACGTCAGTACACACAAGAAAAATACATAAATGATAATAAGAATAATCTTCATTTCAAATAACAGTAACTACTACATTCCAGGAAACTGGATTGGGCTTTTCTCAGTTGCGGTTTTTCTTTTAATTAAAAATCCTTTGATGTGGTTTTACTAAAGTAAAAATCCTCTTTTCTTCTTTTTTCAAAATAAAAAATAAAAAACAGTTATTGACTAATACGATGAACCCTCACTGTTTTTTAGGAGGGCTAAGAAAGGTGGCAAATATAACAGGGAAATAAAATCTTTGGTTTACATCGCAAATGTTATCTTATAAAGAGGTGGTATTTTTATTTATTTATTTATTTGTTTGTTTGTTTTTTTATATTTTTTGCCCGAGCCTACATTGTCCATGACGATAAACAAATGCTTATGTACAGTAGGTTTTGTTTTCGAAGGGCTAAGTCATCGTACCAGCGACATGATCACTTTCCAGTTCCTGTTGGATTTGGCTACGGGCAAATTGCACACGAGCGCAGACAGAATCAAATCCCTGCGCCTACTCCCTAAGCCTTGAGACTTTGTTGCATAAAAGGGGAAATAAAAAATGGGAAGGAGGGATGATCTCAGGATAATAAGGGAAGGAGCTGTCAAACCAAACACAATATCTTTTTCTCTCTCTTTCGTTCGGAGATCTTAGAGGCCCTGCGCACACATGGTGAGTTGAATTTAAGAGTCTTGTGGAAATCTTCTTCATGAGCAGGGAAAGAGTAACAACCTGATCAGAGTCCTTTAGCTACTGTTGTTCTACTCTTCTGCGCTGATATTGGGAGGCAACAGTACGGCCAGCCGCTGACCAGCCAAAGAGGATTCGGCGACAGTCGTCTTCGTTCTCGGCTAACATCTCTCAGCTTTGTAAGTGGATGGGCTGAGGGTTGCCGGGGCGGCCACCAAGCTGGCAGTAGTGGTACCTCCGGTCCGTGCTCCATGTGCGTAATAGTAGGACGGGTCTACAAATACAAAATAAAATGAATTTAATCAAAGAAATCTCTTTTATTTTCATTAAAAAAATTAAAATAAGTATCTAGTTACAAAGTCAACCCCATCACAGCTATAAGCTATTTGATTTCCAAATGTACACACGTTTTCGGAATATTTTTCAGTTCTCCCGTTTATTTGCTCTATGATGCCGAAATTATAGTAATTCTACACGTTCTCTCAACAATTCATTAGTTTAATGTGCACTTACAATATTAATTCTTCACAAATTTTACAAGCGTTCATTACAATAGGCTTATTTTTCCATTTTATCTAAATACTAATTAATACTAAATGAAACATCTTTGATTAATTTTCAAAATTCTCCAATTTGAATTTCTGTTTCCATTATTGTTCCCTTGTTAATATCAAGCCGAATTAAAAACAAGAGGGAAACTGTTTCTTTTTTGTTGTGTGTATTTAATTATTCTGATGGAATTATAATTTTGTAAACTGTCACATGAATTTTGGGTTTTTTCCCTCTCTCTCTTTCATGAATACAAGAAAATGCAACAAATGCAACGAGTATCAACTTTAAAAAACAGTGTTTCCTAATTCTAGTATCTAGTCTGGAGTACAAAGCTTTCAAGCTTTTTTGAAAAAATGTGAAACATGTTAAAATAAACTTATAGATATATCAATCACCCAAAATGCATTTTCAAAATGTCCGAGAATAATCAATTTAAATTTGAAATAATTGTAACTTAATGAAACATTACAGAGCAATTTCATCTTAGTAACAATCCAGGAGACATCTTAAAAGCCGATGATTAAGTCTATAACAAAATACAATTTCATTTCTTGTTTTCGAAAAGGTTACAAACAAGACTTGTTTCGTAAAGTTTGGGAAGCACTGCTTTAGAAAAATTAAAGATATCTGAAGAACATTTGCATTAGGTCTTAAAAAATAATAAATGGAAAAATAAAGACAATATTTGAGGAATATAATAAAAAAAAAGCAAATCTTATTAAAACGGCCACAGCTGAAAATTATTTAATTCTAATATTAAACAAAGGATATGTCCTACTCACTAAATAAAATGTAAAAACTGAGTGTTATTCAACTTAAGATTAAAGGCTGGTTTCGATCAAACAGCGAAGCCGAAAGAGCAACGACGAATACGAACAAATCCATTCGAAAGAATTCGCTAGTGTATCAATGAAACGAAGTGAAATGGATAATTCGCTCTGAACAATCACATCCTGTGTCTCTAATTCAGTTGAGCTTCTTTCTTTAGACCGGATTGAAGCAGAGGATAAGAATAAAACATCTGCTTACGAACGTAAACAGTAATTTATCTATTTAATGAACTCTTATTTAGTAGTATTACTTTTCAATTTTAGTTCTATTTCTAATATAAAAATTGTATAACTTAATTGGATTTTAATGAAAAATATTGGAAAAAGTAAAAGCTTCTTAAAAGTGAACGTATCTTTGTTATGACATTAATAAAATCAACGTTTCTAATCAGTAAGAAAAGAAATATTTATAAAATATTAGTAAAAAACGATTTTTCTTAATAAATAGTATATACATCCTTAATAACTAGAATTCCAATCTTAATAGGAAAGTCTGTATAATTTCTTTCTACGTATTTTTATTTTTCCAGCCATTGTTTTTTAAGACATGAATCAAATAATTCTCAGACGCTGAGTAGTGTGGGCCTTAGTATTATTTGAAATGTTAGTCCAAAGCCCAACACCCACCGCGAAAATGGATCGTATATGGTATACTCACTATTACTTACTGATTAGTCCTCCCGACCCGTACGCACTATAAGCACCGTATGAGGCAGCCGTTGAATACTGAGTGTAGGCGGGCGTGTAGGCGTATTCTGCTCCTGGCACAACAGCGCCTGGTACAGCACTTCCTGCTACTGTTGGAGAAATTAAATAGAATGTAAGACACAAATCTTTTGCAACAATTACATTTGTGATTATAGGTTTTAAGCTGTAATAACAGATGACAATTGGCGTTCCACTGCTTGGTGGAATTTCGAGTAGAATGACAATGTAAATTGTTCAAATTAAATATCATAGCTTATGATTTAGGCAACGATAATCTAAACTTAATGTAATATTAAAAACAATATTGAATTCAGTGATAATAACGATTCTACAAAGAAATATTTGAAATTCAGCAAACCTCTTTGTAAAAAAATAAAGTAGTGAGAGATACTTTGCTATTAAAATTATAAAATTCTATTATACGAAAACCTCCTTTTAACCATAAGGGCAATGTGGTCTAATATTGGCAGTTTCGCGAATCCAATGCTGATCGGTAGGAAAACTTGAATCTTCAGAGGAATTCCGAGTAACCACAATTAGTTCCCATTCAATCCATAAAGATAACATATTTAATAAAATACAGAAATTTACTTGTGCGCATAATGATTAAAAACTGGGAACAACCAACACACAAGATTAGTTAAAAAACATTTATATGTAATTAAAAAGTTACATTCCACAACCGGTTTCGCCTCCAATACGAGGCTTTGACGAGTAATAACATATTTAAGTTTAGAAAGAAACTATTTGTTGATTGCATAAAAGTAATTCATAAAGTTAGTATAAATATTTTCCACCTTATTGTGAACTAAAATGTAACCTTTTATTTTAGTACATTAACATGAAAATGCTTCGAATGTAAATAAATTTACCAAATACCTATAAGCCTAAGCAAATTATTTACAATGACATTCAAAGTATTCGTAAGCTGTTAAAATTCTACACATCTGTCAATGCTATCTTTTGTTTGTAAATTTTTCATACATGTAATTTACAGTATGTACAATTGTAAAGCTTTTGCACTAGTACTGAATTAATTTACATTTTAAGGAATCTCTTATTTAAATAAATGTACCTTAAATACAATTACTATTAATTAACACCTTCACCAGTATTAGTTTTGGTAAAACAAGTAGTCAATGACTTGATCAAGACGTTAATAATAACGATGATCGCCACGTACTTGCACGATTTATTTTTTTAATTTTAAAAAAATCACCATCACCAAATACCACACGAAGTGGAAAATAAGACAACTTGCCTGAATATTGACCAAAAGGTGGTAGAGGATTGTACGTAGGTGAATTGAGACCTGTCGTTTGTACGGGTTGCAGTACTGTTAGGGTTGAGGAAGAGGTGGGAGTATCTGCCTTTGTAGGGGAAGGACTATTACTCACGCCATTATTACCTACATAGACGTGCAAGGTAAATATGAGGAATAACAAAATAAGAATAATAAAAAGAAAAATAAATGTCAACATGCTAATCAACTTAGAATGATTTAATGGAACTGTACGGTGAACTAATTTATAAACTAAAACTGTGCATTAGATTTCATGCAATTCATTATTAACAAATAATTAAGAAAGTAAATAAACTTCATATTAAATTAACAAACAAGTGAATATTATAAGTGTAAAGTAAATAACAAATTGTCGTGCAGAGTAAAAAATAAGAAAATGAATGAAGGCACTACTACATTTCATGCTTGTGCTGCAGTTAAATTAAGTTAAATTAGAAGAGAAACTAAGAAAAAAAAATAAAAAATAGGAAAAGCTTTCTAACATTACAACATTGACTGCTGTGCTCAATCAGTGACAAGGCAGTAGTAATAAGAATTCAGTCACTTCAGTTTTCTTTTTATATAAAAGAAGCAACTGCAATGAAGTGACAGTTCTTATTTGCCAGATTCATCACTGATTGAGCCGATGGCAAAATGTTTGAAGCTTCATTTTAGAATAAAGGCAAAGTTTAATCGCCTACGTAGTTTCTATAAATATAAACATAACTAGGCCAAGACAAAACAACGTCATTCTAGGTTAGTAAAGGAAAGCAAGTCCAAATGGGAAGCGCAAGACAAAGAGTCCAATGGCAGACCATCCACCAACCTCCACCAACACCACCCTTAGGTTATTCTACAATATTCAACTCTAATAATTCTTACCAACAGAGTTAACTTAGCTTCTACTAAATTCTCTGGTGGTTAAAACTATTAGCATTAAAACTAAAATCATTAAAACGAGATTAAGATTAATCTTTGCAACCATAGAATTGTTTAAAGCATTTTTTTATAAAAAAAATAAAAACAAAAATAAAAAATCTTTAATTCAACGCAAAAATCTTAATTTTCAATAAAACTTCTCTAGAATCGATTACATTGATTGCAAAGAGTAGATCTTAGTCCCTTTCAGTTTAATTTAATTTATATAAACAAACAACCAAACACCTGCTGAAGTTATGTAATCTTTACATTCAAACCAGCAACCAAAGCAAAACCGAAGACCCTTTGGCGCGAAATCGTTCAAGTATCAAATTGCTGTGGTTTATTTCTAGTTTTTGTCGTTAGTTGATTAGATTTTTCGAAAAGAAATTATACCTTTATTGAGCCATTTATAATAGAATTGGGAAGGGTATATTTATTTTTTTCTTTGATGGGTTTTATTTTATATATCATCGGGAAAGGCGCGCATTTTACCCAGTCACATTCACCAGAGTACTTTCACCATTAGAATGTACCAAACAAATTCCAGGGTTACTTAGAACTGTGATTAATGAAAAATTATATTTGAAATGGCTTTTTGAATTGCTCTTCAGCCGGTACCTGAGAATAAAGGAGCCGGGTCGTACAGGGCGCCACCTGTAACTATGGTGGATGGTTTCACCTCCTGGATGCTGATCGGGGTCAACGGGGTCAGCGAACCGCTCCCTGGGTCGGAAGATGGTACTTACAGTCAGCTCAATCATGTATTTCATTTAGTTTATTTTTACTGAATATATTCAATGCTGTTTGATTGCTACGTTTAAAATAAAATCTTTTCTGTGTTTTAAATAATTTAAGAAAGAGTCAGATAAAAATCCTCATTTAAGAAAGAAGAATGGAAACGAAACAGCTTTTACCATAGACCAATTAAGAAATAAATACAACTACCCTAGAAATTTTGATTTTACCTCTCAAGAACAAAATTGGGTATTTAAAACTATACGACTGTTTTAAACATACGAGCAATTTGTTTTCCACAACAAAGAATGAAGATTAAGTCATTTCAAGGTATTTGAAGAAACTCATTCTTTCTTGGAAACACTGAGAATTACCAAGGATATTTAAGTCTGTTAAAAAGTCAACTTACCCAGTGGTGGGGAGTAGACAGCAGTGGACTGCGCCTGCGTATGGTGGGTCATGGAGTTCATGGTGTCATAAACGGCCATATCTTGCTTCAGCTGATCGGTGGCGGTGGTCACAGCAGCAGTGTACGCTTGTTCGGCGAACGTCTGCATGGTGTACGGAGATCCGTTAGGTAGAGAAGTGGCCGGCAGCTCGCCCAAGCCCGCTTTCGCCTCTTCCTGCTTAATCGGCCATTTTTGCCGGTCAAACCACATCTGCAGTTGCAGTTAGAAAATTTTGTTTGTGTACTAGGCGTTTTATCGAAAGAAACGATGATAGAGGCAAAAGTTACAGCATTTTTCATTTCAATGTTACCCGGTTTTCTATAGGCTATTATTATCTCTATATTAATTCTTCTTTATTAGCCATTAGGAAGCAATTAAGGAAACTTATGTTGAAGATATTTCTAATAGAAATCCATTATGTCTTCTGATTACCGCCAAATTTAGTAAATTCACTAATTAATTCACTAATGTATCTTTTGCTACTTTTCTGGAGAAATATTTAAGTTGGTTGTTAAACATTAATTTGCTAAACAATTGTTTCAATGTTAAGACTTTATGGGTTTTCACAACATTAACTTTGCATTTAGTTTTATTTTTGAGAAATTTAATAAAAGATCAAATATATTATAATGTTTTCTATCCTATTCATTATTTTACGGATTTCTATTGCTATGTATCATTAATTGAATTTAATTTGTAATGTTTACTATTTACAAAAAAAAAAAAAAAAAAAATGCTTAATTTTTTTTTTTTTAACTTAAACTTTTTTAAAATCAAAAGAAAATGGATAAAAAAAAAAACACTTTTAGGAAACAGACTTTTTGGGAGCTTGCTTTCTTCTTACATTTTTAATTTTTTTTTTATTAACAAACATCTAAAATTATTTCTATAATAAAACTCCTAAACTTCTTGACACTTAAGGTGTTGCTGTAACTCAACCTCTATCATAGTTATCCAACCCGTCACCAGAGATCCCAAATAAGCTACCACCTTCTTAATAATTTTAAATTACTTACTTAACTAAGAGTAATAATTGTTAAAATTAATTAAAATTATTAATTACTATTCATAAAATTAAAATTAAAGATAAAAAAAGGCAAAACACATTCAGCTGTAGTTTGAAAGAAACAAATTTGCTATAATTTTTCACATGCAGTTAAAAATTTCCACATATGATTTCACATGTGCTGAAGCTTTTAGAAGCGCTGATGAATTCTTCAGGAATCAACGTTTAATATTATTTATTTGACCTTTATTCGTGTTGAAGAGGAGTTCTGCGGAAGAACTCGAAAAGCTCCAATAAGTATTTTTTAATGTTTTTATAAACTTTTTAAAAACATTTTTTGTATGCTGTTTTTTTATCATATTTTTTAGTTAAGTCATTTTCGCACACGTAAAAAATATTTTAAATTATTTTTATTTATAATATTTTTAAAATTATTTTCCATTTCTAGGATATCTTTTTTATTTAATCCAATAATTTTAAGCTAATAAAATAGAATGTTAGGAATGATTTTTTACTTCCTTATGGGAAATTCATTTGTTCATTTGTTTTCGTTTTCATCCATTTGTTATCAATTTATTTATTATAATGAATTAAATATATTTTGGAACTAACATTTTTTAAGAATGAATTAAATATTTAATTGAGCTAAAGAATTAATTGAAAAAAGCTTAAATATTTTAATTCATCAACGTTAAATTTCATTTATAAATTCCTTTTCAATAAAGTTACGAAGCCCGTTTTAAAACCCGGCATGGCGGCAACATCTGGTCGCTTTGAAGGCAGCCTTTTTGTTGGCCTTAACGGGATTACGTAGATACGATCTGGAAGCATCGCCCAGCGTGCTTGAGTGCAGAGGTTTTATCAACGTCGATTCTGACAATTTGCAGTTGCTTTAACACCCTCCTCGATCCAATTAAATCAGATTTCGATTCGTCCGGTTTTATTTCACCCACCTTTCGGTCGTCTGCTCCCGTTTTCCGCATCTCTTGGCAAAGGTGGGGGTCGCGAACGACAACACAACAGCGCCACAAAATCAAATTATTACCTGCTGTCTGCACACGCCATCTGCTAGCTTAGTGAACTAGCGCAAAGCGACATTAAATACGATTTATTTTTATTTATTCTATAAAAAATAAATCGTTATTAAAAAGGAAATTAACAGATTCCTTAATGCATTTTTGTAAGATATTGAATTATTTGAAAATCAACACTTGAATAAAATCAATTAATTCAAAAAACAAAGAAAGGTGAAAAAACGCCTTAGTCATTTAGAACTTAATAACTTCTAGCAACTTCTTTCTTTTGATCAAATAAAAAACAATCAGCAACGATATTAACCATTTTTTTTTTTGCTTTGTTCACAATGACATTGGTTTTCCTTTAAATCAATCGTAATAATGAATTGTATTCTTTATTACTCAATAGAAAGAAACTATATATGAACGCCATTATTTGTCGCCTAACAAAGATAAGTGCAGTGAATGTCCCTCTCTTTCATTAAGAATACTGATTGAGTCTACAGCTGAACATGTAGCCATTCTACTGAAATTCTTTCGACATTACTTAATTGCTGTACTTACGTTGGCGTATATCTGATCACCATTGTACTGTGTGCGTTGCCTTTTACTGTCGTCTTCGGGTTGGCCGTTGACGTCCCTGTTTTCACTTTCTGTAAGAAAATGAGACACTAAACCTATTAGTTATAGCCTGAACTGTTACACAAACAAAAGAACAATATTGTAATACATGTAGTAGAGCTATCTGTAGATTAGCAATCAAATTTTAACTACAAGCTTTAATATTTTTAATAGCTATTTTATTACTGCAACTACAGCTAAAAACCTTATCTCTAATTAGTTTACGTTTAGCTTACTATATTTTTTTTTTTTAAATCTTAATAAAATTTAATTCTTTTATCGTTCAGAAAAATGAAATCATTTATTTTACTTTATGTTTTAGAAATAAGAAATTTTCACTTTTCTATGTATAGTCTATTGAATATTAACAAATAAGCCTTTCTAACTTTTTTTTTGTTCTTTTTATGGAAGAGCTTTTCAACAGCGACGGAATAAGTCACTTAGGGTTGTGTATATTAATAACGGTTTTCTTCTTTTTACCTTCTCGTCTCGCACCTCATATTCGAGGCCGTTATCAAAATAATTAGAAGTGGGTTGTTATTCAGTGCTCCGATTACGCCTAAGCCTACATTAGCTTAATGGTGCTTAACAGTCATTTGCAATGCTCTGCCTTTGAAAGCCTCGTTAGCCTGCCAGTTCATTATCACCGACGATTGGAAATAGTTTGGGCTCCGGCAGCGGCTTCACAAAAGCAAGTTTCCATCCAGACCAAGAGGAATTTTTTCCTCTTCTTGAATACAACTAAAAATCTTACTTACACTTTTTAATGTGGCTCATTAAAACCAACATTAATTCAAATAGAAAGTCTAGTGAAAATTTTATTTTCCTACACTTAGGAAAGGAGAGACATAATAAGACAACCAATTCATGAACGGTATAGAATTACAGAGAAAATATATTTAATAACAATAAATTAAAGCTCCCTACTACGAATCACTACAATTAATAATTATGTACTAAGCCTTGAATTCAAATGAAAGATGGCTGGGTGAGCTCTGGGACCGTCTGGAGAAGAAATAACCCAAGATCTTGGGGTGATAATTTGAATCGACTTCTCTCGCCCGTAGACTTACAATGTTTTACTGCTTTTTTGAAAAAAAAAAAAATGCTAATTGCGATTTTACTTTTTCAAAAACGTTTTAAAATTTTGATGGAATTAAGCTTTTAATTAGCACTTCGTACAAATTACGTGATGAAGTTTTAATCATTTGTTTTGCTAATTGAATAAAGCTGTTTTTAATGAGAATATCTCACTTCAATTCCTTTTTGTTTCCTGTGATTTATAGTGAAGGTTGCAGAGGTTCAACAAAAGGTCAAGAATCTGTTAACCCTTCGATGGTTTTGGCGGGGGTGGAAGATCTTGTTGGCCTCTAATCTTCCGTCGCCATGCGCTACATTGGTAAGGCCATCGAGATTTCAGAGTAGGAGTACAGGACCGATGGAGCTGAAAATCACCGCCCGCTTATCTGCTGTATGCATCCCCGCTACTCAGGCACCGGCAGCGTCGACGATAAGGAGGCCTCCCGCGCAAACTCCACCCGACATTTGCCATCAATTTCATGCACGTGCACGCCAACTATCAGCGATTGCCAGATACACTTACGGAAGCCCTCCCAGTTATCTTCTTGGTTGTTTTGAACCAAAAGAAACACGAGTAGGAAATCGTTTGTACACACTAGCCTTTGATGAGATCTTGATGTCTCCTTCCATCGCAATAATGTCTAACACTAAATCAGATCGTATCAACCAAGCGGACGAGTATTCAAATGCAAAACACAGTAGTAGGCAGATGATTTTACTAGGGAAATTTACAAGCATTATTTTCTGATATTCAGGAAACAGATATAAAACAGTGGAATTCTTCATTAAACGTTTTCCTGAAAAGAAGATTCAGACTATTAATGGTTTCGATTGGCTCTAACCTGAACAACGAACCAGATTCACAGACAGAGGGAGGGATTTGTATATCTTATTAAGAATCCCAGTAAAACCTATTTTAGTAGAATGGAAACTGAATAGAAATATTTACAACAGTATTTCGAAGGATTAGCTTACATTTTTATGAAATGTTTATTGTATTATTTTATATTGTATAAAATTACAATATTACATCCAATTGCTATTTGCTTTATATGAAACTACTATATTTAACAGTAAAGCTGTTCAGGTCCAAAATATTCTCTAATTTATCAAATAATAATAATAATAATAATAATAATAATAGTCGTCTTGCTGGGGAAACCCATGGTTTGAATCTTTTATAATAATAATATATTGTTAAAATTAATCTCTTCTACATTAATACAATAATTTAATTTTTATAACTATAATTTTTAAACAAAAACACGAATAGTCTTGCAACCATGAGGGAAAACCCCCAAAAAAACTGTTATATAATCTACAAAGTAGTCTTTGCATTGAGTATTTTTTTTTATTAAAAGTTTAAGTATTGTTTTTTTCTTAATCAAAATTATATTTATTTATTTATTTATTTTTGATCAAATTTTACAATTCGTATTTTTATATATACTATAAAAATGATATGTGAATGACGGGTAATGAATCTTATTTAAATGTCACAAATGAAAGAGAAGGCGGAGTTGTGTAACACAAAGAACGTCGCCACTAAATAAATCAGTATCGTCACACACACATACACATGTACCTTCCACCCCCCATCTACTCATTTCCCCACAGCCACTTTAATGTCCAGGGGTTTCTGCCAAAATTGGGTGCGACAGCCCCTACTGAGTCAGAGAAATTGGGGTGAAAAGCTGAGTATGAAACTGTCTTTGCTCATGTGTCACAAGGAATTGACATTGGCCAAAGATCGTTAATGTACTACAAGAAGCCACTGGATTGTAATTACATAGCAATGAGAAGAGTAGTTCATTGAAATACCTTTAATCCACAATTAAGTCCCATTTCTGTCTTCATCACATTTTTGCGTGTTTTTGCAATAATCAGCAGAAAAATAAACTATTAATTTTCTTTCAATTTTATTTCTACAACTTTAAGGTTTTAAACAACAAAAAAACAAAAAAACAAAAGCTGATTTAATTCTGTAAAAAAAAACCAAAAAACCCCTAATCAGAAGATACAATTTTAGTTGTTCAAACAATATTGAATAAATAATGATTTCACTCTGTCAAGGAAATGTTTTTCTTGATGTTTTATGAAATTGAGATTGCAGCGGTCCTGCAGTTACAATCTGAAAAATTTCAACAGTACTTTTACTTTTTGAAGTGAAACTGCAGTTCCTAAAATGTAAATGACTTTATGTTATCTTATATCATTTCCCTACCTTTCATACTAAAGCAATATCTTTTTACTTTTTCTTTTCTTTTGGAGTAAGTTTTAATAAGCCTGAAACTTTATTACAAATAAAAAGGAAAATAAAATTTCCCTGAATTTCAAAGAAAAAAAAAATTTCACTCTGAAATGTTAGGCAACGGCATCGATTCTGATAGGGATTTGCCCCTGGTGCAGTTTTTCTCTACGACTGTGATGATACGCAACTGCCTTGATTCGCTCAGTGCAAAAATAACTTATCATTCCACGAACGATGTTTCCAAAAAAGGCTTGTAGACAAGGTTCTAGATATGGTCTTTGAATCTGAACGGGGATCACGTGGTAACATTTGGCAATTGTGAATTATAGCAAAGACTGAACAGATGAATATGAAATAAAAAAAAAAAAAGTAACAATTTTATTGTTAAA
Organism: Thereuonema tuberculata; assembly: GCA_023159025.1. Classification (NCBI taxonomy): domain Eukaryota; kingdom Metazoa; phylum Arthropoda; class Chilopoda; order Scutigeromorpha; family Scutigeridae; genus Thereuonema; species Thereuonema tuberculata. The sequence goes on from JAFIDM010000003.1 coordinate 67,545,892, forward strand.
ATTTTAATTATGATGCAGTCTTTTTTCTTTTTTTTAAAGGAAAAGAATGAAATAAAATTTCTTACTGCACAAAAAAAAAAGAAGCCATGACTTTATATATAGAAAAGTTTTCACGACAATAATAGATAAAAGAAAAAAAAAATCAGTTATTCATATTCTTTTTTTTATTTTGTATCTATTTGATTTAACAGTATTTTATTGATGGGTGACTCGGGACGTCCCATCTTATCTGAAAGTAGCTGTAAAGGGGTAGTAATTTTGAAATAAAAAAAAAAAAGGTCGAGTACTAAAAACTGAAATTGGTGATATAGGAGAGGCAGCTGTAGAGACAGAGAAGCAAAGGCCTGGATTATGGCGGCATCCACTTAAGATGAATGGCATCGATATATTTCTACTAACAGCTAAGTATGGAGGCAGCGCGTCAGAGCAGGAACTCGGCAACGAGATTTCTCTTCGACAACAGCTTGCTTTGTTTTCGCTATGAATCAAAGCTGTGTAGAAAGAGAACGGTCATAAATACCACATTCGCTCTCCTCACAACTGTTGTCGGTGAAATGCACACAAAGAAAATAAGGAAATTGAAGAGATCCTCCAACAACAATTCATTAGCGCATTGATATTCAGGAAAATGAAGGAGATGGAGACTAAGAAAGAAAGATGTTCCTGTTATCTCTATATAATTACAAATAAAAACAATCCTCTGTCAAATGCCTTGAATAGGAACGAAGAAATCGGAACAAAAATCGAATCCTTCCCTGATTCTTTGACAAACAGAATCCGAAGTTTCTTCTGAAGTGATGTAACGATATTATTAAAAATTAAGCTCTGAGGAAAATACTGAAATGTGCAATTTTCCTCGGACAGTTTCTCTGATGATTCTATTTTACTAATTCTTGTGAGACTTAACAGAATAAAAAAAATCCTTATTAAATCTTTCAAATTAGGATTCTTCTAAGAAATCCTAAGGATTGTTAGATGATCATTTCTTTTTAAGCTACTGTATTTTTGAAGTAGACTAAAGAGGGTTGAGTTAATAAGTGATTTACGATTTCATAAGCTACATAAATCAAATGCTAGACCCCTCAGTCAGATTTGGAAGGGAGTAGCTGTATTTTGATCAGGCTCTTGAGATACGATGCTACCTGGTATAGCCATCTATAGAAGAATTCTCATTTTCTTAATTGGTTTTATCCAACCCTCGTACTGAACGGGATGGGGTAAAAATCAAGAAGGGTAGAATGAAAAGATTGCAGGGGTGCTTTTAATCAACGTGCCCATAATGTATGTGACGAGAACTGGACTGGCTTTTCCCTCCCTACTGGACAAAAAAGAACTTTTTCCCCAACCCCAAACCCTCATTTCCCGTTCAGAAAAGGCCCCTCTTGGCTCACCCCAACTTCCACACACTATGTATTAGTCCTAACCAATCGCCATCACGATAGAAGACCACGTGATTTGGTCGTTTATGTCTCGAGATTCTCGTCGGTTCTGCATGATTGGTCCGGATCGTCCGATGAATCCGCCCCAACTCCCATCACGGCACTGCCTAAGAATCTACTCCGGGAGATCTCGTTGTTCTGTTATTAACATTTTATGAATCACCAAGTTAAAACACCCACACAATAAAAAAATTAAAAGCTAAATAGGATCCTAATAACCTAATTTAAAATTCAAGTTTTAGTATTATTAAATTAAATAAATTTTCCAGTTTCACAAGATTTCATTTTAATAAGGGTCTGGAATGTGAGCTTTTTATGAAAATAAAAAAAATAAAAAAAATCCATTAAACAGCAACTTATTTTCAAAACTTTTTTTTTTCTTTTTTTAGAAGATCTGTGATTATATCGAAAAGCTAAAATAACTGATAAGCATTTATTTTCATTGATATCAAATGATTACGAGAAAAAGAGTAAGAAATATCTTTACTAGAAAGAAGGAACTATCTTTACAGTATTTACTTAAAATATTGTGTATGTGTGTGTGTATTTTTCCAATAATTTATTAATATAAAATGACAAATACTTGTAGATCTACACAAATATTATTAATGTAAAATAACGCTTATAACAGTTACAGAGATTACTGAGTTAGTGAGAAAAACAGTCTTTACCTACGTTCAAGTATTATGTAAGCTTTAAAAGGGGAAGGGAGGGATCAATGCTTACGTAAGATAGACAAAAATGCACGCGAGAGAGTGAGATAGATGGTTTCCTCTGTATTTCAGGTGTACTTTTATAATGAATTTGATATATTTTAATTCAAGAATGAATTTCATGTAATTTTGACATTTTTCATTTATTGTTCAGTGGTACTTATTGTTAATGATTTGGCAAATCTTACATAAGCACAAGGGTCTAAAATAACTAAAAATATGCTTACATAATATTTGAACGAACCATAATCTATCTTGTTAGAGAAGTGAAAGCGTCGTTATAGAAAATCGAGAACAGACGAATCCAACAGAAGCATCATTTGTTTTTTGTTTTTTTTTCATTCTCCATCATTACCGAATTTAATAAACACAATTTGCTATTTGAGAATGAATCTATCAGTTTATTTATATCTTATGTGGATGTGTGTTTTCTTTTGCTTTCCTTCCTTCCTTCTCCTGACCAATGAATCCCCAAGGGAGGAACAACACTGGTGTTGGTCAGCGAGGAAAGAGCTCTCGACCAAACTCGATTTGGTGGCTTCTCTTCCATTTACTCTTCTTACTTTCTTGTAGACCAATTCCCTCAATGTCCCCTCCCTACTCCACCCCTCTTTGCATAGAATCGAACAACCAAGCAACGCCAGAAGAAAAAACAAAGCTGAACTTCGTATTGCAAAAATTAAAAAAGAAAAGAAATTGAATTATATACAACTGAAGAATAACTAAGATTTAAAACAACCAGAAATTTCAATAAAACTAAAAGAGCAATCTTACAAAATAGAATAATGCTTCTTAAATTATAATAGTGTTTTGTTCTGTTGTTTTAGGATATAATTGAAGTTCAAATAAACTTGTCGGACACGTGATTACATTCAGAAAGTTCAAGAAAGGGCAATTCTTCAATATGAGGCCTAACAGTTCTGTTTCTATGTATTTTACTTTTAATGAACACAAATCTAAAGAGCTTCGGATGCAAATTAGAAATTTCGAAATTAGATCAAAAAGTGTAATCAAAGTTATTGTTATTATGGCTTTTTGTAGTTAATTTATAATTTTGTCTTCTTAACCTACATCCGTTTACATCTTCAGATTATTATTGGAAGCTAAAACTATGTAAAATATTCAAGTTTCTCTGCTATGACATCATTATATATATTGTGTGAATATATAAAATACATTATTACAAGAAACTTAAAGAAAAATGTCTTTCTTTCGCTTTCTTCGTCATATAAGTTAATTTCTATGGATTATAGGAATTTTTACAAATGTATTTAGACTGTTCAGCATTAGAAATTTCAAAATTATTCGATACAATTCTATATAAATACAATGTTGGATTATTGAAATTTTCCATTAAAGCAAGTTCTATTATTTTTCGATGTGCACCAACGGTGTGTAGTGATTGTAAACTACATGTTTTGTTCATGTTTTCAATCCGAGTCAACAACTTTCGCTAAACAGTTGACCCATGTATCATTATATTTATTGTTATGTAACCAATCGAGTCATTTCTTCTATTTCGAAAAATATTCTCTATACGAAATATGTCTCGATTTCTTTTTATCAGTTTCAAAATTTCTTTTCCTTTGAAAGATTGATCTTAAGGATTAGTAATTTAAATTCTTTTTCAAATTTACTGATGAGTGACAGCACTGTTATTATTAAAACTAACACGTTTGCAACAAAAATAACAACAAAAACAAGTGTGCTAAAAAGTAAAAAGTTTTCTTCACAAAGCTATTCAGTTAAATCCCAGAATTATTATCAATATGTTTAAATGAACAGTTACAGGTTGTTACTGTAGAATCAACGAGAAAAAAATAAAACATACCATGTTTTTAATTATTATTTTGATGCAAATGCTCCGAACTTTAAAAATATTTCAAAAGAAATCGGAAGCTTGAGGAATTGCAATAAATAGATGAACTGAAATGGAATTGTTAGTTCTGAGCTGCTTTTTTAAACAATGCTTTTTATTGGTGGTGTTGGGGGGGAGGGATGTAAATATCTGTTTAAATAAAGAAGGAGTTATTTGTTATTTATAGAAATAAATAACAAAGTGAAGGCATAATCAGAATATTTAATATCTGATTCGTGGTTTCATTAATAAATCTGGTTCCTAACAACCTAAGCTTTGCTGATTCTAAACTTTTTGAATTTGTAGTTTGATCAATGGAATTTGTTGATAAGGAAAACCAGTGGTTTTAGTGAATCCAGATCTTCCTTCGTGTTTTCTTAACAGCCGTCGAATATCACCGTACAACCAAAATTGAATATAATTCGTTTTTTTTGTCTGGATAAACAAGACTAGATCCCTAGAAGCCCGCAGCACGTTCTATTAATTTGGCTGTTGTTCAATTATTGTCGACTCATCCCCCGGGAAGACTAATCGATAGGCCTGCAAGTGGTGACGCTCTTCTTTTTAAGTGCGTGGGGGAAAATCCAATAGCGGTGATGAGGATTGCGGGTACACCAAACGAAAGCATACTGTGCGAGGATGGGGAAAGAAATGGGTGGGTGGAGAGGATGGGGATGAAATAAGAGGGCAGTAAATGGAAGGTATAGGGCAGGATATCCTCTCCCTTCAAAGTCCATCTGGGCTTAATATTTTCGGGACTTTTTTTCTTCCCCTCCTCAATTTTTATATGTTGGCAGTTTTAAGTAAATTGTGGTGAGACTCAATATCAAATCTCTCTTCACTGCTCCCCAAGAAGACCATTATGGGAGTGAATAATAGTTTGAGCCTCTTCGTTCAAAGGCCTGAGAATCGTCAGTCTTTTAAGGTATCATTAGTTTATAGAAAATAATTGGTTTTGCTTTCTTTCCAGTTGCCACAAAACCAATAGGAAGAGAATCAAAGCGTTTTAGATGAGTTACAACCATAAGTAATAGGCTTGGTTTTTACGAGTCATAATTATTGTTTCATTAATATTATAATTAAATTTTCATAAAAATCATCTAATTTGATTTTAGCAATGAATCTTTTTATGTATTTAAATGATATCTTTCAACAATTAGTTAAAGTAATGAAAGAGGATTGCGTACATTTGATTTATCCGTTCGTTGCAGTGGTCAGAGAGATTTCCAATATAAGCATTAATAAATCTGTTATTTTTAACCTAGATGAATCCAAGTCAATTTTAAGTGTTGACTGATTTCATCGCTTGTTACTGGTAACATCATTCATGTTAATAGCAAAACACAATCAGTTGAACCAATGAGGGTTTCGCGTTAAGTCACACGACCGGAAGTTAAAATAAACTTCCCGTGGGTACTAGACAGTTCCCCACCCGCTGTCTATTCTTTGTTTCTTCTCTTTGTGAATACAAAGAATTTAATCGCCACCCAAGATCGACAAGAAGGGGACTTTAACGACGATATTTTTGGCGCTGGTGGAATTTTTATTTCTGGGTCACAGATCTGACCCGTGACGCCTCTTGTCATCAGGAGCGGACCGGAAGTGGCCATGAGCATTGCCTTGGCAACCAGCCAACAAGGGTATCCGGTTCCGGTGGTTGGGAGGCAAGCGACCGGATAACAATGGGAGTCACTGAGAGACACCAGATTTATTCCGACGAGAAAATAAGATAATAATAAGTCATTTTAGTCAAAATTAATCTGTATAAAATTAAATAAAACAACACTGGAAATTAAAGAGGATATTTTAATGTAAATAAAAGACATGCAGATAATCTGCAATAAGTATAATTTAGCCATAACTTTTAAAGTAATACTTATTTTGCAAATTTATCAAAACATGTGTATAGGCTTAACAGTATGACGACAAATAGTTTTTACGGAATTAATTAGTTCACCACAAATGGCGTGCCTAATTTCTAATTGGATAAAAGTCAATGAAAATAACTGCATTCAAATACATCAGCTTTTTTTTGTACAGTTTGTTTCCTTATTAAGTGGCATTTTTTTTGTTTGTTTAGACAATGCACTAACTTTGTGATACATTAATCAAAGTATATTACAAAATAAGAAATGCTAGGGAAGATAAACAAATGCGAACAGCCTAAGCTAAGCCTCAGTAAATCGTCTACATTAGGTTTAGATTCATCTATTGCTAAACAGAAAATAATTTTAATAACTTCAAAAGCCTCTGTCACATCAAGTCATTAACTACTTCTTTTGTAAGCAGACAAATAATGTTTGTCTTTGAATTTGATGCTACATCCCTTTGCTCTCTGGATGAAGATATATTCTTATACCATAAAGAGTGTGAGAAACATAGCCATGACTTCGTCCATCTTGTTTTTTTTTTTCCTTTCCTCTTCTCTCCAACCAACCGGAAGTGACATTTCCCGATCTGGTTTTGATATGACGACGGCCTGGAGTGTCAAGCAACTTGATTGGCTGTCTTCACAGCAGGCTACGATTCTCCCTTTTATCAGAAGATATTTATATATATATATATACATTTTTCTTTTTGCTTCTCGAAGAAAAAGAGTAGAATTTTTTTTTTTTTTTCTTCAAAGTTTTATTTGTCGGGAAGATCAAAGAGGAAATTGTTTGGATGTTTTAGGTTTCAATGAACATCTTTTACGATCGTCCAATTTATCTGTGATAACATTCAATTTCTAACGGTTGGATTTTGATGAAATTATATTTTTTAAATTCCTATTAGCAAAACTCAATTTTGTTAAAATCGTCAAAACCAATCAAAGATTTTTGTATTTCAATTAATAAAAGCTGTTAAAATTTCCTTGAAATTTCTATGAAAACATGCTAAAGAATATTTTTTTTATATAAATTCTTGCTATTCCTTTTGATAAAGTGCTACAATTTTATCGCCTAGTTTACCATAAATTCCTAGTGTTACAAATTATAATGATATTTCTTCTTTAGATTGTATTATTTTAATTCTTTTTTTTTTTGTTGCTAACAAAAGTCTGACGATGCAGTCACACGTTTTATATATGAATTATATCATGTAATTAAAATACTGATCAAATGATTCTTTTCTTAATTTACTGTTATGCAGAAGAGAACGTTTTTGCACTGCTTCATTTAGTTTAAGTCAGTTAAAATAAACGCGAGTAATTCTGTCTGCATCAAATAATCAGCAATCAACAATTCTTGAACAAATATTGAACCAACATCCACCAGGAGTTGTTTGAAATCACTCAACAATAACTAACCGTTACTAGTAGTGTTTAACTATTACTGACTAATTACAGACAGATGCTGAAGCCAACTTCTTTTGCTTGTGGTCTGAAAGGTGCTCTGATTGAGAGACGTGAAGGAAATTTGAAGCATTCGTCTCTGGCTCAACGACAGCAGACAAAGAAGCCTTTTGTCGACACCGGTTCTTGGCAAAGAGTTGTTCAGCTATGCCCGGCATCCAGTCAACGGCTTCGGCCGGGCTTCGTTTTTCCCTTCCTCTCATTTTCAGCCACATTAAATCTCTTTAATCTTCTTCGTATCTAACTAATTTTTCGAGCGAAAAAGCCTTGTTAACTCACAATCTGAGACTCAGCCGAGCGCTTGCCTAATTGGGGTGGTCGGCGTCAGACCTATTTGATTTACCAACAGCATCTCCCCAACGACAATAAAATGTTATGTTGCAGCAAGAGTTTTTTTCTTAGCAAACAAAGACAAAATAAAAAAAGGCAAACGTCACTGGAATGAAACCCAAAGGATTAAAAGTGTTATAATATTAGTGAACCCTCTCGTGGTCATTCCTTCTAGGTTTATTTCGCTTTCTTAATTTTAATTTAAAAAAATCTTTTTAACTCAATTCCTTTGTTACTACGATATTAACACAGACGATCTCAATTTTTTGCAGCCATTTTAGACACCCACTAACCAATAAATTACGAACCTTTCATCGTAGACTTGATTTATCTTGGCCAGTGAGTGTCTGTTAATAATAAGGAAAATCGTAGCTACGACATTAAAATCAAGTTAGGAATATTTCTAGTCCATCAAATTTTCAAATTTATTTAATAATAAAATTTAAAATGTAATGTTAAAATACTATTCAATACTATCCAATAATTTCTGTTAGTGACAAATGATGCGAGATCAAATCAAGTTCGAGCCAATCATAAACAAACATATGCTAATTATAAATTTCGTGAAGAAATCCTGTAATAATTTCCTAGAGTTGGAAAGCTCAACATCACTTTCAGGTTTGTTTTATTTTTGCTTTTTTCAAATACTATAACTTAATAAATGGTCTTCCATTTTCAATGAAATGAAGGAACCTGTGGTACGTCACTTTCCAATTCCATTACCATTAAGTGAAGATAGAAGCCCATAATGAGATGGTCAGAGACAGCTTTTAGGGATACAGGAAGATGAAAGGGGGGCAGGAGTATATTGAGTATTTAATCCAATTGGCTGGTTCTGGCTACACAATGGTACTGGCGATCGCTTAAGTTGGAACTTGATAGCAAGCAATAGCCCTTAAACCTATAAACATTGTTCAATCTGGAGTTTGCCAATTACCTTGAATTGAGGGTGGAAGAAGCCATTGGTAGAGACAATCGAAGCAGCTGTCTCCTCATTCACAGACAGAAAGAAGAAAATATTTGAACAAGAATCAGGAAGATGTATCTACTCAAATTGGCAATCAATTGAATACATCAGTAAGTTGGTAAGATTGGAGAAACGCGATAAATGAGTATTAAAAACAGAAGAAAAAAATTAAAACTTCTCTCTACTTTTTCTAGATCAATTCTACAATAATTTGCTTGAAAAAAAAAATGTGTTTAGTACAATGCAGATGCAAAGTCAGAAATTGTGATACGATGTGTTGGAATGTATTATTGGCAAAACAGTTCTCAGAAGCGCTTTCTTCTTAAAAAAAAAATGTAATTAAAAGAGGGAAATTTACGAACGTAGCCCTTTTCTGTTTAGTTCCTTGAAGGGTTGGGCGGGAGTGGGTGAAAGCAACGTGATCCCGAGGGCAGCAGCAGCACGTGCCCATTGTGTTTGCCCTTCGTATCTGGTAATTGGCGCAATTCCGGGCCAATATCGGCCGGGATTAATGTGAAAATTGAATTAAACCCCAGTAATGCAGGAAGCGAACGGCAAGGCACCAATCACAAGCAGCAATTGGCGTCTGAAAAGAAATAAAAATGGAGAAGGAGAAACAGAAATGGAACAGAGGAACAGGGTGTCTCTGGTTTCCTCAGCATCGAAAACAATGTAGTGGATTTACATTTCAAAGAGTCTCTCAGAGAAGAAGAAAACAGGGGGGCAGGGAATGAGGGGAAATCAAAACTAAATCTTTCTCTAAATATGACTTACGATCTTTATCCATCCACAATAAATGGGTAAAAGTAGTTTGGTCATTTTTGATTAATTTTTCTTTTTCTTTTCTTGTGTATTTGTATTAAAAATAATGGAAAGGATCCTTTCCTTTTTTTAAGCCGGGCTTGGGAGAGGATAAATCACCGTGTGCTGAGGCTCTCGGAGAGCAAGGTGAGGGTGGAGAGCAGCAGGGGAGGTGACGGGAGATCGGGTCTATGAGGTTGATTAGATTGCTCCTGCGACAAAGGGAAATGACGCCTCCCCCGCACTCCCCCTGCAGCGCCGCGCCTATGTGTGACTGCTGATAGCTTTATGGTAGCAGTGCACCGTCCATTTAATCAAGGGAGTAATGATTAAATTATTATAACTAATGGCGGTCACAATACGTCAGCCGGAGCAGCGCCGTTCTCTAGAAAGCTTTGGCAGGAAATCGAATTTCGCCATCACGCCATTAGTGGCGCGCGCGGGGGAGGGGTGGGAACGAAAGAACAACGGAGGGCGGTTAATGCAAGCCGTGATCGACCTGAAGTACAAGAATGAGGAAGTTGGAGGAAAGCAATGGAGGGCTGGCAAAGCCTTCAGACAATGCTAGGCTCTGAATGCAAGACATTGACAAACGATGCAGTCTTTACTATCTTAATAAAACATGGCGATTGAATTAAGCAGAGTTATTAAGATTTGGTCCTCTCCAGTATTAATGGGAACTTCCTGATGAAGATATTCGAATAAATAAATAATACACAAAAACTGATATAAAAAAATTAAGTAGAACACGTCGTGACCAAATAAAGGGATGTAAATGTATGGTCTGACTTTTATTTAGTCAGTATGTATTTTATTTCCAAAGCTATCAACAAAACCAAGCTTAAAATCAGGAATACAGTCTGATGTATGTCTTATGTATTTATTATTATTTTAATTAACTTCCTAAGAAAGACGACCTCCTTTTGTAAATATCAAATTTTTGTATGGAAATATTTCGACATAATTTATATGAAAAATTAATATTTTTATAATTTTTTCGTCATTTCAGCAAAAACAACAGTAGCCAAACAACATGCTGATTATTCTAGCATGTCTCAATTTGAAGAAGTCAGGGATTTTGTGTTCACATTCTGATATGCTGAGATACCTCAGAAAATCTGACCCTATGAGGCTAATAGGAGAGTTTACTAAAGCACTATTATAGGAAAGATGTGCAATGATTTCTATACGTTTCGAAAGATAAGCCTTTAATTTTCATTTATTAATAAAACTGAATTTCACAGTTAGATCTGTAAAATTGTGTAATATAGAATTTCATAGTAAGAATTATGATACAATTCTTCGCAGTAATGATATTTTTTATTAGTCCATTTTTTTCTTTTTGTACCTATCCTTTAGTTGATACAAAAAGAAAAATATTCTTTTTAATTTATGCAGTCTTTCTTTTACATAAGCAAAGCTAATAATAATAATAATAATACTTATTATTATTATTTTATTAAGATTTGAAATCTTGTAGCAGAACTTCCTGGCACGTAACATGATAACGTTCTGCTTCCGAGATTTCACGGACACGTCTCCGGGATTCGGCAGTCGGTGTCCTACCCGTCTGGGGGTTGCAACTTTTTCCGCCTGTTTACCTCAGAGGTCAAGAAGAGGACGGTAACGATCCATTTGAAAAGATCCACAAAAATAGCAAAGGAAGAGACTTCAAGAACCTCTCGACGAATCGTAATTGCATTTATTGGGAGCATGCGCAACATCTTCACCTTTGCCTTCTCTTGCACCTTCCCAGTCTCTCCCGTATTTTTTTGCTCTCTCCATCATCCATTCTTCGTGTCGAAATCTTTCATGCATCAAAACATTTTCCTCTAGTTCAGGGGCAAATAAATTAAGCTGCTTTCTAATAACGTTATATATTCTTATGATCTCTTTTCCAAAAAAGTTTTACCATTTTTTTTTGTATATATTTATTTTAGTTTTTAATAAAGCAAATGTCTTTTCGTAAGTACACTGCAAAAAAATTGATATCTGAAGAAATAAGCCAATTCCATCAATATCGTAGTTTTAGAAACCCTTGGGGTAAAGTAGAATTGTTAAATGTTTTATTGTTGTTAGTTTCCCGATACTGTTATATTATTATAACAACTTTAACTCAAAGTTTACTGGTGCAGTTGTTATTAAAGACTAGGAATTCTTAATAATTTTATAAAGGAAATTGGTTTGTTTGTCAAAACTCTTACTACTATTTACTAAATAAGAAGTTATGCTTCTTGCAAAAAAAAAAAGCTTTTCTAGTTTATCAAAAATCTATTTTTATTAAAAGTGTTTTAATCTTTCTTTTTTTTAATTTGATGATGTGTGAATTGATGCTTCTGTAGAATACTTTTCCTGATCAGTCTATTACTGTCAGTTGAAGAAGTGTTGACTTACCTCCATTTTCGTCTCGTTTCCGTTTATTAACGTTGCCGTTGGGGTCGGCGTTCGGGATCCCCAGGATTCCGTTGATGGAGTAGGACGGCCGCTGAAGCGCTTGCGTCGTATCGTGAGCCGGTGGCGCATGCGCTATGACGGAAGTTGTGTTGGACACGGTGGGACCAGTGGGACTAGCGCCATTGTTGTGCTGCATCGATGTCATCGATGACTTCGCCCTTTCAGCAGCCTTGTTCCTGACGATCCTAGACGAGAACAAAACATCAACATACTCTTAGTGAAACTTCATAAGAATAAAATTAGAAATTGCTATACAATTAAAAAAGTTTGAGCGCCTACAGTTTACCCACTACATTACATTCAATGTTTTTTTGTTTTTAGACCGTTGCCATCAATCCAGTATTAGCTAAACTCAAAGAATATCTTTCTTAGGATTATCTAAAGCTAGAAATGAAAAGCGGTATCTCAGAATACCAAATTTCCGCTATGATCAAAACTTTCACTTTTGAGCTGAGAAATTGTCCCGAATATTGTTCATTAGATTAAAAAATAGGAAAATGATTAAACTGCATTATTTAAAACAATTAGGGGTTCATGGGAAAAAAAAGAGGTGTGTCACATTTTATCAGTTTTTATGAGGCTTCATTCAAATCAATTAATTTGAGGGAATTTTAATTAATTCAAACAAGAAAATGATAACATTATCAAAGATATCTTGAAAATAAACATACAAGAAATTTTTCTTTTAGTATTTTAATCTTTTATTTGCTTACTTATTTCATTGATAGCTAAGCAATGAATATTTATTCATAAAAGAAAACTTTGGGTGCGGTTACCAATTACTTCCAGATTCTTAACTGTTGATAACAAACTCACAAATCACTCATTACGTTTGCTTCAGCAAATACACATCCACAACCTTATTTTTAATCTCTTTTTAAGATCAGGGAAAACATTTGGTGTTTGCAGGTAAACAAATGGATGAAAAAGCTCTTTTCTAAGTAAACAGATTTCAAAACCTTAGTTTGATGACAAGAAAACAACTTAAGCCTCTCTCAATTAAAAGCCTATCGACTATTCGCTTTTTAATTAGTGAAAAAGAAGAACTGGGGTCGAGGGTTCGGTGTGAAGGCATCAGCCTGTTGATTTGGTAGCAGCCGTTGACGATATTTGGGAGCGATAAATTCGGCGTCCGCTCAGCCAGGCATCTGTTTTCCGCAAAGAGTGTTGCCAACCACCCCCGCCTGATGCGATTAGACCGTTGTTTACTTGGATTTAGCACCGAATTATCATGCGCATAATTGTGTTCAGATTGGCGCTGAGTTGCCACGCCTGCGGGCACATTTAAAAAGGGGGGAAAATTAAGGGAGAAAATAAAAAAAAAATAGAGAGAGACTCAGCTAAAGGAAAAAGAAAAGAGAAGCACGAGAGAAAGGGTATTCTCCCGAGATTAGGGAAGGGAATAAAGATCCTTGTTTTTGTCGTAATTTCGGTTTGCAGGAAAGCAAGAACACGTGATGCGCCATTTACCGCCAGTGGTTGGTGGAAGAAGGAGAGAAGTAAAACAACCTTGTTTACAGGTTTCTTCCTTTCTTTTTCTTTTCATTCCTCCGCTTTTTCTTTCATTAAAAAGAGTTAAGTTTGAAAACAAAAATACAAACGTACTTTCTCTCTCCTTTTACTAGCAATTAACAAAGATAAAAAAAAAACTGCGTTCCAACTTAATTTCAACTCCATCAAATTACGAAACAATAATGGCAGTAAAGTTTTTAAGTTGCTCTTGTAGAAAACGAAGTAGAATTCCAGATTAATGAAAGGATTTTTAAATTCAACAAACTTCTTTAGCTTAATGGAACCAATTGACAACTGTAATTACCAACGAAATAAACATAAATTCAGATCTTAAAGCCTAGTTACTTCAATGAAATGATGTATCTTTCCATTTTACAGATTTGATTTCATTTGAAGCAACTCAAAATTAAAGAGAAAAATAGATACACTAGCATCCATTTTTTTTGACAGAAACTTAAACAAAACCTAACATTCCTTATAACAATTCTGTCAGAAATTTCGATTGTCAGAACTGATAAAAATTTGAATAACTTTTTTTAGAAATGCTTGAAAAAAATTGACCAGAGAAAAAGTTCTTCAAAAACTAATGTTGGAAAAGATAATTACTTTAGAAAAATATAAGCATTTATATAGTTAGTTTCATTTACTATTATTTTCTTTTAAATGCAGGAAAAACAATTGAAAAAAAAACTTTTTGAGTCTATGTTCCTTAAAGAACATTGTAAGTTATTACGGGAATTAAGAGAGAGAGGAATAACAATAAAGCTACAAATTTTTCTCTAAATTTTTTTCCTTCTTTTTCAAATGAAATATATGTTTAGAAATCACAGTAACTTATTAAACATGCTTTAAGAGTTTTCTATCACATTGAATAAATATTAAACAATGCGAATACCATGACAGAGTAGTCACCTGGTGTTTACTCGCGATTAGAAAGTATTGAAGTAATTAACGGCCTAAATTACTGCATACTTTTCTTTAGATTTAAGATAGTGCTAAGCAGAGTAAATCTTATCATTTTGCTTTGTCTTGTTTTATTTTGTGCTGGTAAGATATACATTCGAAACAGCATCAGAGATTCAATACTTTTTTTTTATGTATTATGTCTTACTCAAAATCTTATCCTTTTTTCAATTAATCCATTTTCTTTTAAATACACAAAGATTAGATCGAATGTCTTGTAAGGAGAAGCGATTTATTTGTTTGTTCAATTTTGGGCTGTACACATTTTAGAAGCGTGCGTAGCCCAAGTGACAGCAGAATTAGAGGAGGTGGCTTCGGAAATCATTTGTTCCTGTTTCCGCTTCCCTGATGGATAGGTAAACAGGTGGATTTACATGGCAAGGCGAGTTAATCAGTTCGACAAACAAACCCTTCACGAACTGCCCTCACTGTTTAGAGAAGCGCAACTGTTTGCATAGAATCCCCCCCTCGCTCTTCCAACACCCCCACTTAAATCGAACAGTCACGATCCCATCCGCCAATTTGCATCACAACAAGAACTGTCTGGACGGAACCATTTCGAAATGAACAACACAGCATAGTCCAATTGCACGAATTCAGTTCAACTGTGCGAATTAACTTATTGAATATATCCATAAAACTATGAGTATATATATTGTAAGTTTTGTAAATTATTCGTGAAAAGTTTTTGAAAAAATTATGAAAACCTCTGCAAATAACAATCATGGTTATTTCTAATTGTTAAGCTTAAATTTCGATTCAGATTTGTTTAGATTATTGTTAGATGACAAACCAAAGACATTCACGTTTGCTTTCTTTCAATTAAGTCAAAGAAATATTAAATAGTAATATATTAAATTCATTATTAAGAGGATTTAATAATTAACAGGCATCTACGAATGAGAAAATAGAACGAACGGTAAAGAAAAAAGAAAGTATCAAGAAATAAACAAAGAACATTTTAACTATTCTAATTGTTTCATTCATTTGTAACATGTTAGCATCCTTGCAGAATGTTATAATTTGAGTATTACGTTATAGTATGAAACGATTTTCTGTTTATTTGAACAGCTGTTCAGCATGAAATTACTGTTCTAATTAGCCCTTTTGTTTAGATTGTGTTGGCAAGAGAAAAAAATTCAAAAAATTACTGGTAAAAGGGTTGATAACTCATAGAACAAATGAACTTCAAAGAAGCAAATTGAAGGAGACCCGCACATGCGCATTGCTCCTGCAAATCTACCTGCTCGAGTGTAAAGCAAACATTGCACGAGATAGACTGGATAATTGATTGGATGATACTTGATTAACTAAAATGAATACATAAAAAGGCTCTTATCATTTTTAAAATGATTATTTCTTTTTGGTTCACGAACGAATTAATTAAAAAAAAAAGGGGGGGGGGGATTCTCTTGATTTCTAATAGGGATCATCAAAGCTTCAAAATCCAAAATAATATTAAGCAACATTTATAAATGATTAACAACATTATACTAACGAGGTTATTTGAATTTATAATTTATAAATAATAATTTTACAAAAATAGTTCATTTGAAATGTTTTAACAACATTACTATTTTGATAATAACTACCTTTTGAAAGTAAGTTTAAATTCAAAACTTGTAAACAACAAATGCTTTGAAAAATCCTACATAACAAATGCCTGCGGACAAAAGAATCTTGTTCACAAACACAGTCTTTTGCTGGAATTCAAAACAGCCGAGTTATCAAATCCTTTTATGCACTCTGTTTATTTAATCTTCACCTTCATCGCAGACAAAACATTTGGGAACATTGTTTAAAAAATACGATCCATCTAATAATTCTGAACTCCATCGATTTACTTGAATATCAGACTGGGATTATAAATGTACATATAACTACCCTCTTTTTTTTTAAGAGCTTTCCTGCAATACTGAAGGCGCTGGTCCTCCACGATCTTCTGTTTTCATTATTGGCTAGATTGGTCGTTGATTGTAGATTGATTTGGGATTATCCATGGGATTAGGCGTTTCTGCAGTGAAGGTGATTGGATTAAATATACAGTAGAGTCATAAATGGATTACAAGGGCTGGTCGGTTATTTGATACAGCGTTTTAAGATGATGGCGCTCCGATCGACCATCGATATAATGATGAGTGAGGGATGACAACAATTTTGCGGTGAAGTAAAGTGAGTGGTAGGGGACAGAGAAGGGGATGGGAAACCAGTGGGATTTGGAGATTACGCCAATGATCGCAGATTAAGTTTCAGGAGGGGTGGCTTTCAATCTGCTTGGATAGATCGCTATCACTGTGGCATATGGCTACCGCTTGTCCTACACGTGTGCTTAGAAACAATGGCACATCCAAAGCAAATCCTCCCTCCACCCTAAATGGAATTATCCCATCTCACTCTGCCTTTTTTTTTTCCCTTCCTCCCTTGCTGTGTATATCTCAATAAAGTGCTATTTGCATATTAGAGGGAGAAATTTGTTTTAAAGCAATGGATGATTGATTTAAATAAAATAAAAATAAAAAAGTTTTTAAAAGAATGTTTAATGCCACCGATTCATCATTAGAAAAATAAATAAATAAATAAATAAATAAATATATAAATAAGAATTCAGGTTGGGAAAGCAAAACAATTAACTTCACTTTCAAAAACTCTGAATTTCAATTTTTTATATAATTCAAGAGAAATGAGGATTAACATGGATTTAACTCATTAGAAATAAAATACAAAAACACTGACTGTAATTAGTTAATTAAAATCTCTGGGAGGTTTTAAACTGTTGATGATTCAAAGATACTAAATTTGAAAATGAGCGAATGTAAAGAAAACCTAGCTCTAATTAAAACGAAAGAGAGATTTTTTTTTTTTTTCTTTTTTAATTAAGAAAATAAAAATTGTGAAATTTCAGTTTAAGTTAAAAAAAAAAGACAAACAGATGTAATTAAGTATTAAAAACCAAGTTAACAAAAACGTATCAACCCAATACGATACGAAAGCATCTAAAATAACTTTTTTCAGTATTAAAAAAAAAACTACCGTTGGAATGAATGATTCACAAAATTTTAGGAGAAAAAAACTTGGTCCATGTTCAGGGATTAAAATACTTTCATTTTGTGGAAAAAGAGAAATAAAGATGGATAATCTGTACATATAAACAAAAGGAAGAGTCTGTAAGTCCTTTTCCTCGTGAACCATATGAGATACAGGGGCAAATGTGGTATCAAATGAAAGGTAATGATGTGCAGACATTCATGAACATGTTGATTTTTGTTAAAAACTAATTTTAATAAGATGTTTCATAAAAATTTGACTCCTCCTGGAACCCTATTATTGCGTCCTCCCACAACTAGAAAATGGTTGAGTCAGTTCTCGTCTAACAGAGAGATGCTCACTTTAGTAGGCATTTTTTTTTTTTTTTAGCGTTTTACTTAATTTAACTTAATTTCCCCTTAATTATAATTAAAAGATCTTATTTAATCTGAATTGTCACTTAATTATGAATAGAACTATATTTCCAACCATACAATTTCTACGGGCTTTACTAGCTTATATTAATAACCTTACAGTTACGTAACAGTTTATTAAAAGGCTTTATTAAGATACAATGTTAAAATGAAAAATGGTTGAGTCACAAAATCACAAAGAGATTTCATTCCTTGGAGGTTTTTTGGTGAACTGTAGAAGCCATTTGCATCCCTTTTCAGAGAATACACAAAGAAAAGAGTTCGAATTTTAATTAATTATTAAATGTTTGATTAAATAATTAATTGAGATTACAAGTTGATATTTAAGCGTCATTTTATATTTCTATTTTTTAATCAAAATATTTTATAATTTTTTGTAATTTATAAAGAGGTAATCAAGCGACCAAAACAGTGACTGATAATCATACTTAGAACAGAAATCCCATTTCAAAATCAATTTGTAATTTGATGACATTTACATTCCAAAAATTCCTCAATATCAGGTTAATGTACATTAATTGAAATCTTTTTGCAAATGAGAATGAAACTAAATAGCAATGTTTTGCTCCTAATGCTGTGACACATTTAGTAATCATTACAGTTATTGCTTTTTAAAATTAAGACTTATTCAAGGGAAAAAAATGATTTTTTTTCTTTGTTCCAACCAATAATTCTGGAACGGTGACTGTTCTACAATTAATTTCTTCATCGTACCTTGAAGTTTGACCCACTGTTCTAAATGTCTCGTGCAAGAGATAGAGTACCTTGAACTAAGCAATGTCACCAGATAAAGAAATGCATTTAGTCACGGTTGATTTTCCTCAGCTTAATTCTAAACCTCTTTACAGAGTTTGATTTATATCTTGGAACGTAATTCTCTCTGTCTTTTTACAATCTAATAAATCACTGGCCAAAAAAACAACTCAATCAAAACAGACCATCTCATTCTTGGCAAGTTCATCAACTTGTAAGAGGCTAAACATGCGTTTGTGTTAAAAGGTCATTAAATTCAGCATTTAACATTCAAATTTAAAAAAAAAAAAGTATTTATCGAATTATCAACAATACACTATTTTTACGGGACAAAAATTCCTCGTCATCAAGCAAAGAAAACAGACGTAATCTACGAATTAAAAGGCAACATTTATAGAGCGTTAAATTGCAGTAATTATATATGCACATATATTTTATAAAATCACATTAATTTTGTTCTTCATGTATTTAATTCTCTATTTCGTGTAACAATGTAGTATCTTTTCGTCTGCTATGTAAATGTAGCTCTGTTAATGATACAGTTCAATTTAAGGTTGATAAATTTAGAATTTAATAAAAATATATTTGTTCAAAGAAAAGATGTCGATACTGTAGGCCACTTACATTTAAAAGAATCTTACATATTCGAAAATTTCTTGTAACAAATATTTTTATTTTTATTAAATATTAAAAATTGGTCAAATAGTATGAAGTCAATCGTAGATTTGGCTAAATTTACTCTCTTAGGAATAAAGCTAGGATTTTAGCATTGGCAAAAGCAGTTTTATAATATTGAATGTAGGAAGCTCTTCACTCGTTAGGACAGAACTTAACTAGTATCATTCTGTCAATAGGAACATTAATGGTAAAGATTTCCAAAATTTAATCCGTACTTATTTTAAATTTGAGAATATAGAAATTACAAAAACCAATTTAGAACAGATAAAAAATAACCGACCATGAGTTCTCGTTTCATTGGTTTTTTTTTCGCTGTTTTTCCTTCGAAGTTTAGTAAAATAAGTTACTTAAAAAGTCATTCGTGACTTTTCTTATTTCTTATACAATCATTATCCAATTTGTATTATTATATAAATTATATTATTTATTCATTATCAAGATATCCAAAATTGGTGACATTACTATAACTTAAGTTGATTCCATCAGGTGTCGTCATCCGCACTTACAAACAATGAAATGGTTTTTAATTTGTTAAAACGAAAAGAATACAGAACTTGTTTCTTTATTTTAATGTTTACCAGTCCTATTAGCTGTAATTATAGAATTACTCCTATAAATTTTTCTTTTAACACGACTTTCTTTTTCTTTCAATTAAAACATTAAATTACCAAATCTTTTCTTTGAAATATTTGTTCGAAACCTTTGATAATCTTTTAATAGCTTATTATTTTAAGGTAATTGGAATCATTTGTAAGCAACAGGTAATAGTCCCTACAACTACAACAACAAATAAAGTTTTTTCTGTTCAACCGAAATTGACCATTAGGTTTAGAACTTCACCCTCCCCACTTTGTTCGTTTGACTTTGTGGACCGTTCTCTGATTCTCTTCACCTTTTTGCAACGACTACGATAAAAATGCCAAAGCCAACCCTTGGTCAAGCGCCTTTTCGCGACGTCGTTAAATTCGTTTTCTGGGGGAAAGGAAAAGACGACGGTAGAAATCCCCTGAGATTCTTATTCGACGCAGCACGAACAAGGAAAACAAAACCATATATTTCTGGCTTCACTTGATGACAGGGCGCCATCTTGCTGAGACGAAGCCTGCAACTGCTTCATCTTAGCACAAGAGAAATACAAGCAATTACCAACAAAATTAACTAAACGCAATTGTTTATGAGTCTCATAGAACTTTACTTTTCAATTTAAATCTAAGTGAAATCTGCCGGAATTTAGAATTCGTAAAAAAAGGAATGATAAGCTCACAAAATGTAATCTTTTTCTTTATTTGAGTTTTAGCAAATGCGTTAAATTTTAATTAATTTTGAAATTCCTGATATTATTTATCCGCTTTAATCTATTAAAAGAAGCCTTTAAGGCTTATAAAACGTGCTTTAAAAGACCATATTCATCAACAGACAGACATTAGAAAACATGAACAATTGCTCAAGTTTATGAAGATTTTAAAGAATTCTCAACCAGAATTCTATGCCAGTGAAATGAAAATTTGAGTCAAAAGAATTTCGTTTAATTCTATCACTTAAATAAATAAATAGAAATACTAAAACCTATATAACATAGATTAGCAATTTTAAACAGTTAATAACGAATATCCGTAAAGCCTTTGTTTTTTAAGATTAGATTGGATGTAAACATTGTAAAGAAGTCTTAAGCAGATATTGAATAAAGAAGTCAATTATTTGCTCATTTTGAAATTTCTACAGAAATGGAACACTTTTTTTTCCATGGATTTTCGTATAAGATTTATCATTCAAATACGAACAACTGTTAATTTTTGTTTGTTTGTTTATTGTAAAAATATCTGCCTTTCACTCAAAATTGCAATTTTTTTTTTTTAATTGGGTTAAATATCTAAGCTCTATTGTGAATGCACTTCAGTTGTCAAGCATTTAAGTTGTTAATATTTTAGTTACGAAATAATAATTATAATAAGTTAGTCACAATCATTGTCACAGAATTCCTCTTTAAGTTGCTTGGAAAGAGAGAGAGAGGAGATGCTCGTAGTGGATGCTGAGTCTATGCGTCCTACGGGAAGCCTCAGACTTCGTATAAATAGTGGAGCCATGTCTGGGGACAGAGAGCGAAGACATCGGCGTTCCGCATCCGGGGATTTTAAAAAACCCAAGGGAAGGCAGAAGGAATGTCGGAGACTTGAGAAAACCCAGTTAGAATCACTAAGTTAGACACGCTGTCTTGGAGGAAGAAAGTTAACAGTAATTAAATATTTGGGAATTTTATGTTAAAATAAAAATAAAATAAATATTTAGTTGGTCTATCACTGTTTATCTACGATGTTTATTTTATTTTTTTCTTCTTCTTCCTTTTCTTTATTTTAAATTCTATGCTCTGATCTACCACTCAAAATAACCATACAAAAACTGAATAACCTTAATTTATTTTTATCAATAGCTAATGGAAATGAGTTCGGTTTAACATTAAGAGTAATAAAAATTGTAATGAAAGTAATATTGATAAATATTGATAACTTATTATTATCTGTTTTTTAAAATTGTTAAATGTAACATAATTTTTTTAATTAATAACAATCTTCAGATAGGAGACTATTTATATTTCGTTTATTATATTGAACTTATATATTTTATAAATAAGTAAACTTGGATTATTATCTTTCTTGTATAATATACAGATTAAAACAATGTTCAACGTTCAAAACTAGGAAGGATTAATAAAGTTAAATAAGGAATAATAATAAGAAGAAACGATTAACTAACCAAAAATAAAATATAAATCAAATTTCCCTTTTCTTCAAAGTAATTATTATAAGAGATATTTATTACAATTAAGCGAAATAAACTCAACTAATAGCAGTATTTTTTGTTAATTTTGACTTTTTTTAATGAATTTTTCTTAACAATATATTTTGTAGGAGGAATTTAAATTGTCACATTTTTCCAGTTCAAGGTTACTATAGAGTTTATCCAAAGAGAAAGAATGAAATTTCTTAAGAACAAAATCTGTTGGTGAGTGAAAGAAAACTCGGGGCGGAAGGGATCCGCTTTCGTGTTGCTATGGTTACGAGCCCCGCCTCTGTCGGAAAACGAAGAGACCCCATTGGCTCTTGTCTTTGCTTGGCTCCAAAGAAGAGTGTGACGGTCGTCATTCCCCATCACACAACAGAACCGATTCTAAGGTAGAGGTTTTCTACCAGATTCCCTTCCTCAAATAATCTATTTGAACTAAATCAAACAATGCTTTATATTAATACAGACTGAACCACAGAGAAATGTTCCATTTCAACAAAAAAAAACAAAAACAACCAGTGTTTGAAGTTAGACTATTGATAAAGGCAGTCTCATAATTAATTTTAGACATTTTAGCACAAATAAATATCGAATATATATATATCGAAGAAGCAAACTTTCCTTAGGGTAAATTTTATAGTAGTAAGTTAGGGATTTAGTTAAAAATTTAATTAAAAAAGAGGTTAAGTAATTCTAGATCTGTCTGTTTTGATTAAAAAAACAAATAAACAAACAAACAAGCAAATAAACCAGCAAAAATATATAAAGTCTCTCATTTCTTTGAAATCATACAAATGTGAAGGTTTTCCTACTTGTATTCTTAACTTTTCTTCCATTGACACTTGATTTGTCTGTTTCCATAGTCTTCGATTTTTAAAACTGATTTTATTTATAAGATTAATTCGAAATTTTGGAGATACAAAAATATGAATAAAAACTCCGTTCGATATCCAATAAGTTTTCCATCTTTTCTCATGATGACATTGATTCAAGTTAAAAGAAACTTAAAGAAGCTAACATTGAATCCCTTTAAACAATTGAATTTAAAAATACATTTTGTCAATTGTATTAATCCCTTTATAAATATTACGGCTGATTAGACAACAATTTAAAATTTCATTTTTACATAAATTATGCTGTTGTAATCGTGCTGTGTATTATGAGAACATAAAAAGTTCAGAAAACTAAAGAATTAAAAATCTTTACAAAATGTTTTTTTTTTTTCGTCTTTGATTTGATATATTTACTTAAATTGGTATATTTTCCTAATTTTCTTAAAGGAAATAGATGGATATTTTTGTATTTATTTTATTTTTAAAATTCCGTGAATCTCTAAAATTCTTTTTTATTTAATTTTATATACACTTTCCATACTTTATTTATTTCTTTGTAACAAGAATTTTACCTTAATTCTAAAATGAGAAATCAATTGCTGGACATTACAATTAAAATGATAAAAAGATTAATGAAATCACTTTCGTCATTCCTTTTTGATATAAAAGAATTGTCATTTGTTTATAGCTATTTCTAGTGCTGAATGTAACAGTTAAAGGTGGCATTACCTGTTGATGGAGCTGACACTAGGGATGTTGTCCTGGTCGCAGATGCCGTCGGCAAGCAGCCTGTCTCGGATTTCCCAGGCGAACATGGTGGGGTTTTGCTTCTTATAGTTGGCGATGGCGTCCACCACCTTGGGGGTGGCCACTTTCGGCTTGCTGCCCCCGATCACACCGGGTTTGATAGACCCCGTCTCGTAGTACCTGAAACGAAAGAGATTTTTACTTGAATATCTGAACTGATATCATCTGCAAACAGTGAATATATAAAAGTCTCATGAAAAAAAGTCCTAAAAGCATACACGAAGCAAATTTTATTTGTAAAAGTCATGAGAATAATTGTAAACTCAAATCTTACTGAATACCATTACATAGATGCTTTCAATTTCTGGAAATATCACTTGAATGCTACTTGTAATCCTCTAATGCTCTTTCTTTTTTAATAAAGCAACAAAAATATCCATTCCTTGAATTGTATTTAGAATGATGCAATGAAGTGGCTCTGTTTTAGCTGATTTCCTTTGACCAGAGAAATTGCAGCTACTAAAGCAACATTTCTATCATTCAAGCAAAATAACTCCTTCAGAATAAATAACCCTAATGTAGAAAATAAAACAAATCATTAACTATTCAATTGCGAATATAATTAACTAATAGTAATGACTTATTGATATTCTTTTTATTCCTAAGCAAATGTTATAAAAAGAATATATTTTGAAAAAGAATTCCATTTAAATATTATAAATGGAATATCACAAAACGAAAATATATCTAAAGTAGATGTAGATTATATGGGAAGAAATCTGTCTGCAGTGATCATTAAAAAAAAAGCAAAAAGAAAGTCTTTAATAAAAAATAGTCTTCTTATAGTGATATTTGATATTGTTGATAAGCATCTGCTGGAGATGCTTCAAGGCAAAAAGTCCAGTAAAATTAATGAGAAGACGACTGGTGGGAAAAAGAATCCACAATTATCTTTCATTTAATAAAACTATTCAATAACATGTGAGACTTAGGAAATTCTGATAATATCAAATATATTATCAAAAGGAATTCAATTTTTCGCGGTAGAAGCAATTTTAATACTGTTTTTTGTTTTAATTGTTTAAATGAACAAACGTTTGTGCAAAAAAAGGAAACGAAATTCTCATCTAGTTGTTGTCGAGCTTTATCTTAAACATACTGTTACCACAATTTTTTAAAATGCTTTATTTTGAATTCAGTTAAATAATTCATTCCTTAGCGAATGAAAAATTTACGATATTTCTTTAAGTGATATTAAAATAAATATATTTAAATATTGGCATTTAATTAGGATTAAAGATTATTAAATAATATGTTTTTTTAATTTCAGTAAAATTGTAATTAATATTTTCTAATGTCTTTATTCTAAAAATAAATTAAAAATGTAACTCATTAAGTTATTTCTTTTTTTTTTAGTTTCATTTTTAATTATCAAAAATACGTAATCATCAAAGCAGCACTTAGTCAGCTGTTTTCCTTTCTTTTTTTAAGTGCTGTTTTGATGATTACATATTTTTGATAACGAAGAAAAAGAAAATTAATTATATCTTTGAATTTAAAAAACAAAAAAACAAAAAAAACAAACTGTCATCCATTTTGACATGTTATATTTTGGACTCTTATAATCTTCATTTCTTAATTTTCAAGTGAGTGTTCTCAAATTTGCTTTCCGAAGACAGGCGTGGGAGTTTATTTAGCGATAGGTCGTATTAATAAATCTGCAACGCCCAGATAGTAACTCAATGTGCAGCAGAATGATTAATATGCTTCTCCAGTTGCCGTACAACCTCAACGACCAGAACATTCAGGAACGTGCAAATAGCGTGTTGACATACCCTTTCCCCTGTGGAACCCCTTTTTTTTAACAACTCAAATGCGATCCAGAATTTCTGAGTGATATATACCGGTGCCTGCGTCGTCCTTTGAGAGTTTTACTCAAAAAAAAAAAAAAGAAAGGAGAAAGAAAGCAGATAAAAAAAAAATAACGGCGCTCCTTTTGCAGTCGTCTGGAATTATGGTTTGTTTGTGTGTGTGTGTGGGTTTTTTTTTTTGTTTTTTTGACTATTTTCATTTATCTTTCTTAAACTTCGCGGGCTTCATTTTGATATTTAAATTTTTAGACTCTGTGTGGCCTAACAATCCACTTAATGTCTAAACTAAAAGACTTTTTTCTCTTTTCTGTTTTAATGTTTTTTTTTTAAATCAAGATTTAACCAATAGCGATCAAACTTTTTTTTACAGGATCCCCGAATAAAATAACGAAACAATGTTAATATAAGCTTTACAAAAAGAAACATTCAAATCTGGTCGAAGTGAACATTAGTTATTTCTCTAGAAGACCTCTACTAATTAATTCAAAAACAACCTGAAAATAATAATAATTAAAAATAAAGAAGCAAATATCAAAGGACGACTGTTAAAGTAGATTTGAATAAAAAAATTAAAATTTAAAAGTTAGAAAATTGGATTCCTAACAAATAGGAGGAATTCGAATGGTATTCACCGCCTTTTGATAACTAGGAGCATTTAAATGTGAGAAAGATATTTTTTTTTTATTATCCCTGCTACTAATGGCCAAGATTTTGTCTGGTGGGTTAGGTTACTCTTCTATCTTCCCTCGAATTTAGTTTGCTTATGAAAATATTAAAAGATAAATTAAATTGAAAAAGTGGACACATATTCTACTCTACTCGTAATAAGAATTCAAATACTATTAAAATTCATTAGAATAGAAAATAGTAATTAAAGAGAATTAATTCTAAGTTTTAAAAAGCTGATTTTCTTTTCTTTTTTTGTCCAAATGATGTTTCGGTTCTTGGGCGTTATTCGGCAACACGACGTTAAAAGCTGATTCTGCTCAAAACCCAATCTGGAATCCTTATACAGAAAACTAAATAAAAAGGAAGACACTCCTAAATTAATTGAGACGGAGTTCCATCTTTGTTCGTTGCTTGACTCAAATGGATGCAGGGTCCTGTGGAGACAAGCGCGGGGAAGAGACAATAACAAGACCTACATCTACCTCAAAGAACTACTTCATTCCAGTAGATAAATTCACGACGCTCTGAATTCATCGACTTAATAGAAAAGGGTTAAAACATACGACTTTGTTACAACTAATTCAATTTTGCTAAGATCATGTTAATGATTTAAATTAATTTCCTCTAAAATACAAAGACTTATTTTCTAGAATTATCTTTTTTTTCTTAACAGAAATAATGCAGGAAGAAACTTTACTTCCATATCTTTCAGTCAAATTTTTTTTCTACACTTTCGCAGCTTTCCTCTTGATTTTATAGAATTTTGCAGTTCTTTTTAGGCTTTTAAGCATTTTTTCATTGAGTTGTAAGCAACTTTTATTTAATGTTCAAATTAAATTTTGAAATTTTTGGATTAACTAGAGATTAAAGTTTTTCTTTCGTTTTGTTTTTTATCGCAATTTTACATTGAAATTTCTTTATGTTCTAGAAAACTAAGAATAATTTGTGAATATAGAAAAATAGAAGAAGTAACAAAGAGTCTATGTCGGATTTCTTGCCAAATTAAATCCAGATTTGAAACAGTTTTGAATCCTTTGTTTCTTTCGACTGACCCGAAATTTTAGCCGTGTTTTCCCTGAGTCTCTCGGTCTGTAATCCAATTGGGTCTGTGAAAGCGCGGGCCCGATGTCACGCTGAGCGAGCCGGAGGACGGCAGAGCATCCGAGCCGATCGAGGCCTGTGGCTTTCCCCCCATTCCGTCCGGCGCTCACAGAGGGGCCCAATTATCAATATGAAATTAAGATTGTTTTGTTTGGCCATAAGTGGGTTGATGATGTAGGGAAATTGCTAATAATCCAGTCGTCTGACAATAGGCATTAGGGTAAATGGTCGATGAGGAAGGCAGCGATGGAAACGGAGGGAGGGAAGGAGGGATGGAGGGGGGGAACAGCAGCTCTCTCTCATAATGGGGAACTCGGCGGTGAATGTATGCCGTGCTCGGCGTATGCCGTCTTCTCTCTCCCGCTAGCTATATCTCGCGCTTGCATATGGAACAGGCCTTTGTTGACTAAATGGATGTTGCGATGGGTCCCTCGGAACAATGAGGTTGTAAGTGAAACCAGCACCTTCCCCCACTCCCACCCATCCCCTCAAACACCGCCTACGACGAAAAGTCACTCGATAAAGCACAGCTATCTACTTCAGAGAAGTGGAAAGAGGCAATTATTCCATTTTTTTTCCCTTTATGTAGAAATGAACATTAAGGGAAGTCTATGTACATTAGATGAGTAATCTAAGCCATTTATTATCCGTTTACTTATAAATAGTATTCAATCAAAATACATCTTTAAAAAATACCTAATGTAGGCTACACCAACAACGAAACTACATTCTTTTACAGAGGAAATTAATGCAGATTTGCATCAATTATTTTAAGGAAATTTTAAAATAATTGAAATCAATTATTTTAAGTTAATATAAAATGTATTCTTTTCAAATTATTTTTAGATCTAACAATTTTTTTTTATTTTATTTTTAAGAAAAACTTTCTTGTTAAATTAGAATTATTAATAAAGACCAATCATTTGTAATTTCATAATATTACTAATATTTGTTTTTGAAAGAAATGTTTGTAATGAACCTATTTTTATCGAAAAGGTAAATAAGACAAAAGTCTTACGACAATTTGAACCTCAAATTCTTCGAAAACAATCACTTAATGTTGAAAAATAACTTCAATAAATCGAAATAGATTTTCTCTGGGAATGTGTTGAGGCATTCGTTGGTGATCTATATACGGAACTGTACAGGGGCTATTTTCCTGTGATTTGATTAGGCCAGAAGCCCGACTACGATTTATGTAGCTCATCATTATTTTTGGCAGTCGTCCATGATCCACCCAAAGGCAAGGCAGGCAGCCGATTTTTCACACGCACGTGGCACAGCGATCAAGAACAATACCTCTTTCTTAAGTTCTTCTGAGAATCTGTGGGGCGGTTTACTTTCAGAACGCTTCTTGTCAATCTCTTTTATCTTAAGAGTAGCACATAAAGGAATCGACTCAACGGATCTGTTACTTCAGCTTTTTATTTGACTTTCTCCAACGATATTCAAACAAAGTTTTATCGCTATTTTTTTTTAATTTTATTTCGTACTGAAATAGCAGCTTTTGATTGTACAGTAAATTAGCAAACTGAAATAGCACCAAAAAAATAAAAAAACAAATAAACAAACAAAAATAATTTGTCGTTATTTTATTAAAAGTTGGTGGAGGAAATCACTTTATATATAATTTGTTATATAAATGTAACTTTTCCGAATTTTCGAATAAAAATCCAAAATTTAGCTTTGTATTAAAAACTATTTTATTGCTAATTTTTAAATCTTGATATTTTAATTCAAAATCTTTTCAATCTTTTTTTTTTAATTTATCAGGAAATTATAGCGCTAAAATATATATAATTTTTTTTTATACATTTTAATCTAAATGTATTTTTATTTATTTACAAGTGAGTAATAATATAGTAAGTATAATATCTTTTATTTAATTTTATCGTTTGTTTATTTGAAGATCCTTCTTCTTTCTTCAAATAAGAAATGAGTGAAATGGAATGATATGGATTTCTGATGTAAGTTTTCAAAGTCAGTTTCACTTTATGGATCGTGAAATGTTTCGTACGTTGGGCGCGAGCTCCGAGACGTGACCGAAGCTGTGAATGAAGGTGTGGATGCCTGTGTTGTGGATTGCCGTGAGAAATATCGAAGGCGAAGAGAGAACAGGGCTTCATCCTCATGCATTGAGTGGCTCGCATATATGCGCACGCATGGTTCTCATCGCCATTAAACAGTGGTCCAACCATGCATGCGACAAACGGAGGCAACGGAGACGAGCCCGGAGGCATCAGACTGTGCCGGGAGAATGTTCTGGAACGGACTCGGAAAAGGGGAGAAGCACCACTCCATCTCCTCGTAACGGGAAGAAGCTCGAGGTGGAGGAGGAGACTTCGTGAGGAGAAAAAAATAATAATAATAAAACGATTCAACGCTTCGCATCTTTTGTCTCTGATTTTTTTCAAAGGGTTATTAACATTAAAAGCGCTCTTGATACGGGATCGCCAAGTCTTAACAACAGAGAAAAATGGGACCACTTAAGAAGAAATGATATGTAATGCTTACAAATTAAACCTCAACTGAAGATGTAAAACAAATACAAAAACAATCACAAAAATAGCCTTATTTGAAAATTAACGCCATATCTATAAGCAGAGATTACATCTCCAATGTATTGAAACGTTTGTGCTAAAATCCGATTATTAGTTATTTTATAATTCAAGATAATGAACAGTGAACAAAAAAAAAAACGCAAAAAAAAAAACGTTTGAAGAACTTAAAGATCACTTTCCTTTTTTTCAAAAAAAAAAAAAAAAAAAGAAAAATTGGAAAAAAAAAAAAAAAAAAAAAAAAACTTACATTAAAATATTTAAATTAAACTATCCATTCAATACAGCAAAAAATTTCCATTTTTTTAAAAAAAAGGAATTAAATCCATTGTTTTGACTTACATTGTCTAAGTGAGATTAATTATAATCATTATCATACCTTACGCAGTGATTACCTGAAATAATTTAAGACAAAGAGATATTAACAGAAACAGTAAAGAAATTCATTGTTTAGATTCCAATGCTTTTTTTGGGGGGAATTTTTGTTAAACCCTCTCGAGCTAATTTAATCATATTTCAAATATTAAAGCTAGGTTGTTCCTAATCCTTGAATTTACAGACCAAGTTCCAAGCAGATCCATCCAGCGACACACACACACAGACAGACTGGTTGATTTGATAAGCCTCACTTTCATACTGGTTAAAATAAATGACGCATTCGTGAGATATTTGTTCGCAATTTAACTAATATTGTTTTTTGTTTTGTTTTTTAAATATTATTCAAAGCCACCGATTAATGTTTAACTTAATCACTTCAGATGATGTTGAAATACTAGTTTCTAACAAACGTTTCCAAAGAAAGTTTTAATGATTATTATTTTTCTATAAAATAAAAAGCAATACAAAGGAACAAATATAATCCTCAAACTACGCTATATTAAAAAAAATAACTTACTGCTGATTGAAGATTCGTGAATCTTTTTCCAAATTTTAATGATTTAAAATAAAAGTCTCCCGAGTCTCCAATTTTTTTTTCTCTTTTCCAATAGGATTTGAAGTCGTAAATTTGATAGAGAATTGTAATAATTTTTCTTGTCTTTGAGATTACCCTTTTTTTTTACATTGTCTTTTGCCGCCTAACATCGTTTTTATCAACAGATCAAAATATTTTCTTAGTATAGAATGGCTAATCTTAGCTCATGTAATTTGATCCTGGGAAAAATTTGGCATCTTTCTTTGCGTTTCTTCGAATTTAACTTTGGTATTAAAGATCATGTGGTCAGAATCACGGGTCTAGTAACAAGACCTTCATGTGGATTTAGAAAGAGTTTCAATGTTGAAAACGAACTTATATTTTGATTCCTATTTTGGTCTGAAACATGAAACATGATTTCAGAAAAATATTTTTATAAAAACAAAAATCAAAGAAAAGTATTACAACGATTCTATTTTCTTTTATACTGAATAATTTTATTAAAAGAGAATCCTGTCATTTTTAGTTATTTATTTACGAAATCTTATCAGGAAATCCTAGTATGAGCTAGATTATCTTCGGATTATCCTTTCTGAGGGAGGATCTGAATACAGTGAAAATGGTGGCAAAAACAAACAGATGATTGTAAACAAGAATTGTAACCAGTGATTTTAGAAAATATAAAACTTCGCAAAATATAAATATAGGTTTTAATTTTTCGACCTAATTTTGGCTCTTGTTATTTTTTTCTCACGAATTTGTCGTTTGCATTGGCTCAAATATATTTGGCAAACGACATTCTTTAATAAAAAAAAAATACACAGAAGAATCTTCTGATAATTTCGGAAGGAAGCGTCGTAATGTTTAACATTTATTATTTTAAAATATTGTTGCATTAAAATTTTTAAATGCATATTTTTATTAAACAGAATTAGGGGAGGGACGTCTCCGGGAAATACGCCACCCACTTTGTTCTTCATATTAACAAAAGAAGGAAAAACACACACACATATCCTCACTGGAATTTTGACAAGAACAAAAAAAAAGAGGAGAAGGAAGAGAGAGCACATGGCCGTCGGCATCTCAAAGCGTGCTGCTAGCGGAAGGAGCAACCAAGCGAAGCAAGGTGGAGGCGGCAGACGACAACAGAAGACGTCTTGTTCCTGAGGTGAGACACCAATCAAACACAACTAATAGTAGATCAATTTAGTTTAGCAAAATTACAGAACTATCAAAGTGTTTTTGCTTCAACAGAATTTAATGACACAATTGAAGACCTAATTCACATTTCATCTTTAGTAACTTAAGTACGTAGAACAAATCACAATAGTTCTTATAAATACAGTCATATTTATATACTTTCCATACTTATTGGTATAGATTTAGCGAGAAAACTGCTTAGAAAAATTTAAAATGGAATTAGTAAGAAATTCTTTATTTTCAAAAGATGGCTACTTCTAACCAAACCTTTAAAACCCTTTATTGAATTGAAGCTGCTACTGTATTCAGCTTGGGTGGGAGTCTTAGTTGCAAGGGTCAAAACTTCCCCTCGTGGTTTCTGTCCCTCCCCTTTGTAAAACTTTGGAGATGAACATGTCGGTATCCTTTCAAATCAACATCTTGACAAATTTTGTAAACTGAGCCTGATTTAGTGGGTCCAGACCCGGGGGCCCCGAAACGGTCCTCTCCTCTTACGCGGCAGTTGGAGCCCTAACCGCGGAGACCTTCAGACGTCATCGCGGATACGGTCCGTAGATCATCTAAGATCTCCCGCCGCCACGGATACGATGGATGGGTGCCACGGGGGCGACCTTTGACGTCATGCTGCATGCACTGCGGCCATGGCGGTCGCTAACCCCCCCCCCCCCCAAACATTTGGTCTTCGTAAGAAATTTCTTGCTAGAAACATTTGCCACCAGGAATTACTGAACTGTTTTTTTTCTTCCTTCAGCTAATGGAAGAAAGAAAGAGAATAAAAAGACATCTCTTAAAAACCCTCCTAATATACTGTTGTTTGCATTTCTTCATTTCAGTCAAAGCAATAAATAAAAAGCTAATAAAATTGATTCTTAAAATATCAGCATGACAAAGTTAATATAAAGCTTGTTTGTAACTATAAATTTAACTATAATTTGAATTTTCTGCTTCTTTAAGTTCTATTGTATCACTGTTTTGTAAAATAAATTCTAAATTCTATATCATTTATCTTTGTAGAAAAAGTGAAATTTTCTTTAATTTTTAAATATTTTTTGCTTCAATATAAAGATCATTTTTTTTTCTTTTTCTTAATTGATCTCCAAACATTTGAATTTGTAAAATAGGTATATTTATAGAATTTGAAAATAGAAGTTTTTATATTTAAACTTATAAAATTTACATTAGTTTAACCATTACTTCATGTTAATTTCTACAGATGTCAGTATTAATTTGTTAAAATCTTTTTTTCCTTTCTTTACAATCTAAAATTTTAATGCATTTCCTCTATTGCTTGTTTGAAAACATCTATTTTTTTATCAAAAGGAACTAAAGGGATTTTCTTAGTCACAACAATAAAGAATGGAACTAATTCGTGTTTGACAAATAATAAACAAACGCAAATAAACAAATAAATAAAATCCCAGATTCTTTGATGTCATTTACCAATCGATTTAACCAATCTATTCTGACTGCAATTTTTTAAGCTATTTATCTAAAAAAAAAAAAAACCCACATACCTTTGCTGTTGACACATTAAAGATTTATTTTTGTTGTGATATTAAAAAACAAAATAAAAATAAAAAGAGAAAGAAAGAAAGAAAAAGAAAATTGCTTCATCTTTGGTGAAGAGACAAGAACAATTGTGGAGAGGTTTTTTGACAATGAAAAATGATAGGAGACGTGCGGGAGGTTAACAGCCAGTATGGCTTTAAAGCCCACCAATGAAATTTATAGATTCCTCCATAATGCCAACACAAGTGGCGGATGCAGACTGGCAGTGGGGGGCGCGCGAGAAAGAAGATTCCGCAGAAATCCCGCCGAATTGATCACTCACAGTTGCCATAGCAACGCCTTTCATTTCTTTTGTTGCTGCTGCATTGACGAACACATTGAAGAAGAAAGGAGAGAAAAGAAGGAAAAAAGAAAAGAAAGAATCTAAGAGATCGTACTTGAAAACTACACTGTTCACTTGATTTTAATTGTCATTTGCTGAAATATTAAAAAAAGAAAAAGAAAATCATGTGTAACTGGTTATAAAATGTTATTAATTGCGATTTCAAATACATCCTTTAAGAAACAAAATAATCAAAAAGAAATAGTGATGATAAATGAGGGGAAAAAAGGCTTTACAAATACTGAGATAGAAGTTTCTCCACTGGGGATTTTTATTTTATTTTTAATATGTAAAGCAGAAGTGTGTCCATATTAACATAGAAGATAGAGAATAATAGCATGAAAATTGCAGGAAAGCCATTTCTAACCTGATAAAAGAAATAGCACGAAGACACAATGTTTGGCCCAAATAAAGCACTAGTATTTCTTTCCATAACGAATTAATGTCTCTTACCTTATAAAACTAAACTATATGGTATTTTTAATCTGAACTATGATTTTTCCTTTAGAAAAATAATCTCTCTAGCTTGTGTTTCCAGTTGAAATAAACACCTTTTAGCTAAAAAATAATAATAATTGATTTTACGATAGCGTAAGATTAAAATATTCGTCTTATATTTCAGTCCTTTTCAATGCTTTTATGTTGACAAAATGTAAAATTTATTTTAAAACCATTTTTTTTTTTACTTTTTTAATAT
This sequence comes from Thereuonema tuberculata, assembly GCA_023159025.1. Lineage (NCBI taxonomy): Eukaryota > Metazoa > Arthropoda > Chilopoda > Scutigeromorpha > Scutigeridae > Thereuonema > Thereuonema tuberculata. The sequence continues at coordinate 67,580,413 of JAFIDM010000003.1, forward strand.
ACTACGGCAAAAACAACATCTAAATCAGTAAATCAAATTGAATTGTTTTAAAGATTAGATCCATCATCACTAAATCTCAAATGTAGCGTATTTTAATTGCGACTGACAACACACAAAATAGCGATGCAAATCATCTGCAGGACTGAACGAAATGTAAATTGTGCAGAAGGGCTAAGTGACAAAAGGCCAGTTGGACAACAGGCCACCAGGCGTAAAAAGAGGCGTTGCGGCAGCGTTGACATTCTCGCGAGACTTGTTCGAGGTTTCCGACCACGTGTTTATGCTGATGGCCCGCATGAAATATTCACAAGACGCGCACATTGCCCCTGTTGCAGGGACGGTCTGCCGGGGAGACGCCATTGCCTCTATAAATAATTCGTGACAGCTTTGTTCACTTTTCCATGTAGTCGCTTGAATTAACCGAGATTTCTGAACACCATTTCTCTCTTCCAACCCATATTCGCTCCATTTGCGATGACAGAGAAGACGAAATCTAAATAAACAAATGAAACCAAATGGCTTTCATCATTTGCTCCGTTCTACTCTCAATTAACAAGGGGGGAAAGAGAAAAGTATTTAAATCCTACAAACTAAAAAAAAAGCAATATTTACGACGGTGAAGCAATTACTGAAAAATATCATTTAATATTGTACTTAAGTGTAAAAAATGTAATTATCATTTTTATTACATTTCAAGAATTATTTTAATTTAAGCCATTTCCAATGTAGATTTAAGATAGGCTAGGCTAATATATTTTAAAATTTTGCAAAAATTAAGTTTTCTTTAAAACAAAAAACTACAATCACTTTTTTCTTTCTTTCTCTATTTTGATTTTGAATGTATTTTAATTGGTGTTAGTTTAGATGATATTAGAGTTTGTATTTCTTTTTTTAAACTGTAAATTCGTTTTGTTCTGTATTGTTCTTGTAATACCAATAATCGCCCTCCAAAATACTGACTGGCAATACAGCTGTGCTTTGCCGAAAAGCTATTATTCAATCTATCTTCGTAAAACCCATTGCCAAAATAACCAGAAAAATGTTATCTAGGTCTTTGTCTTTTGCTTCGCCGGCATTACGGATTCTCTTTTCTCCCCCACTCAGTCTGCCCGACTTCATTCTAAAACAAAATCAATCGAGTACAGATCTTATTTTCTCTCTCCCTGTTGTGTCTCTCCAATTTGCAGATAATGTACTTGTCAGGAAACATCTCCGTAATTAGCTCAAATGTCTTCTTCGGTTTCCATCAGAGACGCACGGCTTCTGGCCATGGAAAATGGTCGAGAGAAATCAGTCGATTCACACAAGAAATTAACGGAGAAAATTAATGGGAAATACACTCACACGAGGGAGATTTATTATTCACGGCATTTCAGAAATCTATTATTTCTTTTTCTTACTAGTTAATTAAGAAAAGGACAGAACTAACAAAGAAGTGATAAGCAAAGAAAAGAAGAAGGCGAGAATGAGAACGAGGAAACTAATATACTAAATAAGGGAGAAACGGATTTTGAAATATTCTTGTTTTTATTATTATTATTATTATTGTTAAATGATAATATTGTTAATCATCGGAGTAGATTTTGTCTAACAACGCTACTTCCATGATTTTATTATAACATCTGTTAAATTATATTTATAAGATAAAATAAGTACTTTTACTTGTTTTGAGTTTCCCTTACTTTAAATAAGGGGAAATATTCAATTAAATAAAAATAAGTTAATTTAATATTTTAAGGGGATAAAACAGAAAACTTTTAAGAAAGTACTTTTGATAGAAGAATGATAATTTTTCCAATATAAGATAAATTTTGATTATTTTGATAAATACTGGCTAAGTCTGTTTATCAAGAAGTTTGTAATCTCTCAGAATCCTATTTGCTTTTGTTTTACAACGAATGTTGGGTTGCGAATAAGCTGACCAATGGAGCGTGGGGGTATTTTCCGATTGAATTGTCAGGAGGCCGAAGAGACTATCAGTGGCAGTGGTCGATCAAAGGCCACGACCTCAAAGAAGGAGACAGGTGACTTTTATTTTGGGAACGAATGTAACATATCGTCAGTAGAAAATTAAACATTGACGCATGAAAAAGTCCTTAGAATTAATTATACTTTATTAATAATTTTTTCGATTGACAAATAGAATTTTTGAAGTCTAAAAGTTAATAAATCCCTTTTGATCTTAGGATATAATCTAATCTTTGCTATTTTTGTGGAAAAAAAGAAAAGATCACAGCTGATAAATTGTAGATAAGAATGAAGTTGAATTGGTAAAAATAATCAATTATTTTTGGGAATAAAGGTTGTATTTTACCTTTTGTTCAGTCACCGTAATATCTGTAATTTCAATCTAATTTTTTTTTTTAAACGGTTTAAAAAAAAACTTTTCATTATTTCAATAAACAGTTCTCTTCAATAGTTTCATTTTCCAATGACTTATTAAACATCAGTGAAAAGCTAATTATGAATTCCTGAAATGTCTTGATTTTTAAAAGAATAGGAACGATTCAAATATATTTATCCCTATCTTAGTTTTTCTTATTTCATCGCAATTTTAAAAATACTGCGAACCTGCAATTAATTGTTTTACAGCTTTCAAAATATTGTACTTGAATTTACCTTACGAATTATTAATAACAATTCCATATAAATATCGACAAAAGAGCAACAGTAAGTATCTAGAATAGATGAATGATTACGACATCTACAGACCAAGCACATTAGCTTTGCTTAATTCAAGCAATTATTTTAAATTAAAAAGCCTTGACATTATTGCTATAGAAGCTTATCTGTAACGTAGGAAAACTATTTTCAAATTTTATGTTATATTTCTCTCAAGAAACCTGAGGCTATGGTAAAAGCCATCTCCATTCGTCCTCTGATATTCAGTTGCCTTTTGATCTGATGGGCAACTTGATTTGTCTCATAATCCTAAAATCTACCGTGACTCGGTCCAAGCGAAGCCCAACATCCCAACTTAGTTGTAAGACGTCAAGTCTGACAAGTTGATTTTCTGCTCAATGATGTGAGGTGGACCACAAACGAATGCAGCGCCCTTCGTGGCTACCTGACGTAACTGTTAATTTTAAACTAATTTAAATACGCTTACTGTCTTTATTGTTGTGTTTTTATAGATATCACATAATTACGTAAGATATTAGATTACATTAGCAAATGTTGTTTAATTAATAGACTACTTATTATTTTTTAACAGTTTTTTTCAATAAATTCTGATGTTCTTAATAAAAATTAGCACTGGTTTCAAATATTGTGGTTAATTAAGGTTGTATTGACAAGTTCTTTTATTTCAACAATTACGTACAGTTTCTGGATCATTTTCTGGATCAAAATCACTAGCAATTAGAGAAAAAGGCTTTTTAAGGCTTTGTTAAGTTTCTAATTTTACAATTTTTTTATTTTATTTTGCACATTTAGGTTTTAAAACTAAATAGATGACAAAATATTATTCCTTATACGGATATTTGTTAAATAAGCTTTTAATAATAAAAGCCTTCAAGTGAATCCCATTATTCTTGTTTCACAATGTTAGCCTAGTGGCTATCTTTTTCATAGGCGAATTTTAATGAAAAGGGGGCCCTTAATTAAGCCAGTTGTTCACTTTGCCACCAAAAACCAAGGTCATGACACACAGGGAGATGAAAGCTTGACTGATTAAGTCGTAATTGGATTATTCAGAACAAGGCATTAATGGATCATCGATTAGTATTACAAGACGAGATTATACCGTGGCAATCACAGACTGGGGGGGAAATTGTGAGGCACTTGGGCTCTGAGTAGGGTAGTGACCGCGGGGTCGAAGAGGTGGAGCCCTACAGTATAACAAAACATCGTCACGACAGCTGCAGTGCAAGTGATTGCGCATTAACTCGCAAATCAGCAGCAAATATGGAATTTATCTGTGCATTAATATGCATGAGCCAGCCGGTACCATTTCAGTCGAAATGTTATTCTGCCTCCCAACAAGAGGGTTTTTCTCTGGTAGGGCAACGGTGGTCTTTTCAACAACAGTTGGCCAATGACATAAATTACCTTTCTGTTTAAGATGCACCCTTCGGCTCAAAATCGTATGGAAATGAATTGGTTCTTGTTCGATGCACTAGCTTTTGATGGAATAATTCACGAGTTAATACTGATTCGCTAATATTGTTTTTATAAAGAAAAAAATCTTGCTTTTAAAATCAAACTTGATTTAAAAAAAAGCAACAACGATCTTTTTCTAAAAATTAATGATAATTTATCAACATACAGCTCAATTCAATATGAAATACAAACTAACCAATGATTTACAACGAGCTTTAGTTAAGAATTTCAGTTACTAATAAGATTTTAAAGGTTTTCCAAATAAAGTTATCAATTTTTGTAAAATTTAAAGTATAAAAAATAATAAAATCGAAGAAATAACTGAAATAATTTATGAATTTTAAAATAGCATGAAGATAACATTACTTTTTCTATACTTAATAAATATTTATTCACTTTCAAATGTTCCTATTTTTTATTTAATCTTTTATTTTGTTAAATAGGCTTTTAATTTGAAAATATTAATGAAATTCAATAAATTATTTAAGCTCTAAAACGATTCTTAGTATGTTCAAGATTTACACTTATGTTATAAAATTAATAGAAAAATTGGTTTACTTAACTTTCTTGTTACAAAATAGTGAGACAATGTTTTCCTATTTAAACAAAACAAAGAAAGAAACTATACAGATTTGGTGAAATATTTTACTTATTTAGAATCACGAAAATTATCAATCATGCATTTTTGTTCTCATTAAAACGCAAAAACTTTTTTTTAGTATTATTGTATTATTTTTTCCGAAAGCAAAAATAAATAAATAAATATTTATTTCCTTTCTACTGGATTGTCTTCTCCATAGAAGCAATAAGCAAAAAGTTGAACTAAATCAAATTATTTTCTATAACAATTTTTATAATCGTCCTAAAAAACTTCGACAAGTCGGTTGTTGTAGCAGACGTGTCTTTCTGCCACTTGTCTTCGTTGACATGTAAGCTGGGATATTATTCGAGCAACGCTTAGCTTTCAATGACGATGGAATTCTCCAACCCTTGAGCTTCATAAATTTCCTACGAGCTAAGGCAGGGATCGGCTCAAGCATTAAGCCTAATAACTCATTATAAGTGTGCCGGGCTTCGATAAGCCTCATTCATCACCCAGAGTACAACCGAAGGTGCGAAAAGACCTATCCACAATTGCAATGGAAAAGGCAGAAAGGGTTCCCTGCATCGGACTTGATTTATCCCCCTACACTTTCAACTCACCCCTACTCTTTTAAAGGAAAAAAAAAAAAACAGTTCCAAGTTTTTATGAATTATGATCCGAATTAAAATGTATTATAGACAGAATTAGAAGAAGTAAAAGGATTTGCTTCTAATTTTTTTTTTAATATATAACATTTTAAGAGGACAGAAGATTATAAAATTTCTATCTTCAATATATCAGAACCTTCAACATCAAATAATAACAAAATTTTCCATTCACACTTCTCATAAGTGTCATCTGCAGCCGTATTGCAGAGTAACAACGCTACTGTTCATATTGCTGACACTGGAATAAAAAATTTTAGTATGATTTTCTCCCTATGGTTATTTTCTTCAGATACATTCAAAGCAGGTAGAGGCTGGAAACAAAATTAAGTCGACGAAGGCGGGGATGGTCGTAAAGATGGAGGCTGAGGAGAGCAAAGGCAATTATGCGGAGAGTCGGCGGCAACCAACCAGCCTCCGAGCGAGAGGCACAAAGAGACGCGGGCTTTTCTCGGGATCTCGTTGGAAGAGAAACTAGATTTAATATGGAGTCGATGAGGTCGTTGAGTGTCTCCCGCGTTTACCCAATCCCTAATGCCACCTCAGCAGCTGATTTGCTTTCGAAATAACGGAATGAACTTAGGTCTGAAAGTTCGATTATCTGAGATTTTCACAAAACTAAATCCGTTGCTTTGAAAAGATTTACTAAGTATTAAATCAATCGACATTAAAAACCTATTCCTACCAGATGTGTATAGAAATATATAAACAGGTTTGTTTTTTTTTAATTCATTCAATTTAATAGTAAATCTATAATTTATGAGTCAACATTGTATTATAAAGCCTACATTTAAATGAAAGGCTCATTCATATTACTTTAAAAAAAAAATCCCGTATTACAAAAAAATAAATAAGTATCCCAACCAACATGTTTTCTACTGAAACTATATATTTCTAATAAATTATGTATTATCCCTGTAAAACCTGAACTTACATCACTGTGCACTGAAAAACTTTCCAGTGTTGCTCAAATAAAAAAGTCATACAAGAAACCTACATTTCCATTAAAGAAACTTACTTTCCCACAAAATAAAATTAAGAAACGTTGAAAAAAAATGTTAATAATACCTTAAAACTGCCTTATTGTTCTTGAAAGTGATTTTAATTATTTAACATATGGGTCGATTAATATTGAAACTTATTACCCTTTTTCTTTCTTTGGTGTTTTTGTTAAAACCTCCCACTGCGACGATGTTACCGCTTTCCATTAAACTGAATCCCTAATGACCTTTTACAACCAGTGCTACACTGCACAATGCGAGTCAAGACCTTCCTCCAAATAGCAATAACTCGAAAAATGTATATTGTTATGGCGTTGCTGAGCTCAGCATCTGGAAGGTATCCACTTCCCATTTAAGGTCGCCGAGCAGATGAAGAATAACAGAGAAATCGATTTTACCATTAAAGTCTTCCCTTCGAAATATTAAACAGTTCTCTCATGCATCTGGTTCGAATCGGGTAGCTCGTACAAAATAAGGAAAAGTGGTAAGGGTTAATCAAAATCGTATTTCTCTTTGAATTCCAACACAGCTTAAGACATAAAACTTTTTGATGTAATTGGTCAATTTATTCCGTCCCAATATTACATTTACTCTCTGTCTCATTAGACTTTTAGACAGTATCTAATAAATACACGATTCAGCTGCTTCATCAACAGTGGCCTGGAAATAATTGTTGATAATTAAACATAATTGCTAGGGTATTTATTTGTATCCATATGTTGTTCAATGGCTAATAGTAAACATAAAAGATACTTCCCAAAACACAGTTAAATTGTGCTGGAATGGCTTTCGGTCAACATTATTTTTAAAGACATATTTTCCATCAAAAGAAGCTTTTATATTTAAAAAAATATTCAAATTTTCTCGATATAAAGAATATTTGCTTTCAAACTTTTTAAATAATTCTATTATTTGATGTTGATGTTTTGGCTACAAATTAGCAACTTTCGCTTAAGAAAAAGAATTTTACTTTTATAATTTAAATATAGATGGAAGAAAATCAGAGAAAAATTAAGTAACAAATTAATTGAAAAAAGATATTTCTTTTTCTGAAGCTTATTATTGTTGAATTTTCAAAAACTCTGCTTTGATTATTTACAAAAATATTTAAAATTTCTCTTCATATAGTAAAGTCAGACACTTTCCAAACAAATTGAAGAATAACTTTTAAATATAAAACTTGAAAAGATACTGTTGCTAAATAAATCAACCAAAAGTAATTCTAAACTTGATTTCAAAACCTAACCTTTTCATAAAGATTCATATTAAAATTCCAGAATGACTATCTTTAAGTATGTTTTATACATTTCCTGAAGTATAAAATAGAACACAAAAGGTTTTTGTTTTGCTTTTTTGTTTTATTTTATGAATTAACGAATGAGTTTAATTTTTTCCCTGAATTAAAATCTTTCACCACTGAAAAGGCTTTTTTTCCCCTCGTTAAATCATTAAGCCCACCCTCATCAAGGGTGTAAAATTAATTTCATTACCGAAGTCGAAGCTCAACGAAAACCAACGGCTTTTGGTGTAACGATGAAATAGGACTGTTGCAAACATTACATATAACACATGGTAATTCCGGTTAATAATGTAGGAGTAAACACTTCAACAACATGAAGATAAATGAACGCCAACGCAAACTGCCTCCCGAGAACTGACTTGAAACCCATCGTCAGGTTCTTTGCTTGTCGCTTTCAATTAGGATTTCCAAGGATTGTACCTATAACGAGAGCAAGCCCTCTCTCTCTCTGCTGAGATTATTATCTCTTGTTTCATTTATATCTCCCTTCATTCTAGGTTTATTCTTAAAAATTAGTCAGAAAATTTGAAACAAAAAATCATCTAAATATTAGAATTCAAAAAGTCATGTCTTTTTATTTTATTTTATTTAATTTTTTTTTCCGAAATTACTCAGAAAAAAAATCCAAGAAATCAGGAAGACTTTGCCAAGCTTTACGATAGCATTAAAACTATTAAAATAAACAAAAGGAATCATAAATTATATAAAGTTTTCCATCCATTTATTTTTTTCTAAATCTATGTTGTTAAAAGCAGTTCAAATGGAAATTCTGTTCGATACAAAGGCGTGAAAATCTAAAGATCTGTCTAGTGTAATGCCAAACTTAAAATGACTTAATCATCAGTTATCAATTAAACAGAATACTTAATTATTGCATTTTATTTTTTTTTTACCTGTTAGTCCTAATTGAAAGCATGAGAAATAAGGGAAATATAATATCCTTTTTTTTTCCTTTTTTTTTTTTTTTCTACAAATAGATAATATTCTATCAAATGAAACAATTGCCAATTACGATTTTTTAAAATGATTTTCCAGATTAAAATAAAAAAAAAAATCTGGAGAAAAAGATTAAAATACAAAAAGCTGACTTTTCATTCTCAGTCGAGTCTTTATAAATTTAGCATTATTGCTTTTTTTTTAAATCTTAACTATATTTAATGAAACGAATTCTATTAACTACGTTCTATCCATTTATTACAATTTTTAAGTTTTACAATAAGAAGTTTCACTTTTATAATAAATATCCAAAATAAAGTAGAGAAATTTTTGTTTGCAGCTATTAACTTATCTTTCTTTAAAAATTAAGACTATTTGTTTTTATTTTTTTCAACTAAACACCAAAAATCAATAGACAAAAAATAACTCAGTTCATAAACACGGCTTCTTTTGAAATTAAATCCAAAACGAAAGAGTAATTTGAATTTTATAAATTATCCTTTATTTGTTACGTTATTATTTTGATTTAACACAGCTATTAATCAATATAAATAATATATTTGCGTAATCAAGTATATCAATGAAACAGTTTTTTGTTTGTTTGTTTGTTTCTTTCGTCCAAAGCTGTAGAAAACGTTTAGGATTAATACAAGAAGCCTTGTCTATAGATTAAGTAACAAGACTTATTCTTACCTTCCGAGGATTTTCGAGACACAGCCATGGGACACTCGTAACTGCCGGCTGATGTCACATGGCCTGACACCGTTGTGCGCCAGTTCCACTATCCTCTGCCGCACGACGTCAGGAAGGGGCCTGCCGTTGACGAAGACACCTCCGAGCTGGTTGACCCCGCCGTGGCCTGCAAACAATGGAACCAATGAAAATTAGTGATGAAATAAATATTCTTTGAATTCTTCAGGCAACATTTTTCTTATTACAAAAAAATTTTACAAATTAACAAATTATCCTTACAAATGAAGCAAAAAAATTTTTTTTTTCTCTTTCTTAATGATTAAAAAAAAAAAAAAATGAAAAAAATTGTATTGGCCAACTCAACAAATACATATTTCTTTTTTTAAATGATAACAATAATAATAACCTTTGCTATTGCAGTTGATTAGGTAATTGGAGATTCCATTATCATTGCAGGAAGATAGGGGTGATTCTATATATTAAGTATTAAGAAAAAGAAATTTAAATAAAAAATCACTAACTATTTTTTTTTCATTTTAATTACTAAAAGTAAGATATAACAAATTTCAGTATCTCGATCATTAAACAATTCAGGTGTTAACTTTTCTTTTTAAAAGATCTTGAGAAATCAGTCTGAAATATCCTTTATTCATAAATATAATAAGGAATAAAAAAATACAGATTTTTAATATAGATATTTTATTAATATACAATAAAAATTATTATTTATTTACTTTTTATTTCAAGATCTTATTTAGCTTAAATATAAAGAGAATTTGTAGTATTATTCACTGTTAAAACTTATAATACATGGAAACATTCCCAGTAAAATAAGGCTATCTTTTATTAATTTACATTTATGTTTAAATAAATAAATAAATCAGATTATGGTACATTGTTATATACAAAAAAAAAAAAAAAAAAAGAAGTTAAAAGACTTTTCTAAAATAGAAGCGCTGCTAAAATTTGCAAATCGAGGAGAAGACGAAAGGAGATGCCAGCTTTAATCCTTCGATATATCCTTAGAAGCGTTTTGGTTACATGCACGTTGTACCATTTAAAGAAGTGACCCGTGTGTCAGGCTGCTTGCCAAAGACGCTTTACCTGGGTCTCCAATGGTAATTACTCCATAATAAATGAAGAACAGACCGTTGTGTCTAAACAAGAAATTCTAAACGAATTTCATTTAAAATTTCAGTAGAAAAAAACTTAAAATGTAGCCTAATTATTATTACCACAAGAGATCTTAGTATATAAAAGCTATAGAATATAATGACAGCTAGTTTTTTATGTAAGTAAATATCCCATTAATTTACGATATTTTACTATTTTTGTATGGTTGACTTAGCATTACAAAATATTTGTAGGTTTAGAGTTTTCTATTTATAGATCCAAGGAAACAACTTCTATTTCTGCAATGGTTTCCAAATATCTCTGCAAGTAGAATGTTATAAATTACAGAATGCAACTTTTCAAACCAGTAACGGTTATGTATAAAATATTAGAAATATAAAGGAAGCCTTTTTGTTTTCAGACCGAGAATCAATTATTAAACCAAATTGTGATTTTCATGATTCGTTAATAAACTCTAATCGAAATAAAATAATTCACAATTTGTGGTCGAACGACAACAGAACAATAATTTAAAATCTCTCCAACAGCGTTCAGATACAACATCAGCTTTTGGTTATTTATAGTCAATATCTACTATATTTGGTTAAATGGTGTCGGCATTGATTCTTGTGTTACACTATTGTAGGATAACCATGTCCGTTGTGTGTAGCAATCCATGCGGGCAATGATATAAGGGAAGAGGACAATATTTCAGTGCTGCTACCTTAAAGTAGAACCAATCCGTGTTGTGTCGTCGGGTCTCGACTCTTAACGAGGCCGCCGCGAATCGCGACTCCACCGGCGACAACAAATCACAAACTCTCTACGTTACTTACTCACGCAAATTTTTCTTTCGTCCCAAAAGGGACCCGAGTTCTTTTGACTCTTCAACTCCATCAAGCGCCACATGCTAACACCCCCCAAGTGAATTCCACAGACTCCCTTGACTACAATGTATTGCTTTAAGAACGCAATGGTATTTTAGCGTTTGAATGTTTATTCACTTGCACTAGTTTCTGATCAAAAGCATTGAATAAAATAAAAAAGGAAGAAATTTAAATTAGTTGAAACTTAATGGAAATATTAACTAAAAAGAAATTATTATTTCTGTCAAGTTCTACTAATTTAAAATCAGTTTCAGAGTTTTAATTATTAATGTAATTTGAACTTTGAAAATCCATTTAAATTTTCATCCTAAACCAAAAGAAGCCATCCAACATTAGAAGTTATACAAGGGAATAAAAACAAATGTCTTTTTATGCTTTATAAGTAGGCCTGCTTTTACAATTTTCTAATTTTAATTGACTTGATAAAAAATGGAAGAATTTAACATCATCTCAACTCTGTTGACTTGCTTAGCAGAAGTATCCAGAACTGTTCATTTGGAGAGAATTGATCAACTGAGTAATTTCCTATAAGAACTCATGGGTTTTTCTTTTCGCTATCCAGTAGCTGGGTCGTCGACGCCTCTGGGCCTAAGCCACCCACTCGCGTTCGCCTGAAAGAACCACTCGAAGGGACACAATGGAGAAAAGCATGGAGTCACTCACTCTCCACACAATGCTCAGCCATTTAGACGCTGTTTCTACGTCGTCTGAGTGGATTGTAGAGGGCTTTTTTCTCAAGAGGGAAGAGTCAAAGGATGGAAGCACTTGCAGCCCAAGACAACGACGCTCTTAGATAATAACAGAATACAAATGTTGCTCCACTGAAGAACACAAAGAGAAAATAAACCTATGCTTACAACTGCTTTCTAAACAGTTCCTTTTGAAAATATTTTTTCATCACACTAATAGCCATTAACACGAAAATTAAACTAAAAGTAATTGTTAATAGACAAGAAATAAATAATAAACACAAACTAATACAGTTCTTTACTGACATCGCAATTCATGAATCAGAAAAAGAAAAAATCTAGCAAAACCTGGAATTTTTTAGAAGGAATTTTAGAAGGAAAAATAAATTTTGATATTTGCCTTTATTTTTGTCTTAATGTTTTACCTGTGGATTGCAGTTCTTTTCCAAGGAAATAATATCCACTAAGTTTCTATGAAACCTTTCTAATGGTTTATAAAAGTCAAGGGATTCAATTTCGGCAACACGTGGAAGGTCAGAGAACAGGCAGGACATCTATAATTCTTCAGTTACTTTACCGAAATGAATTGAACGTAAGAATAGCACCCCGGGTTTCCACTCGAAGCTGAATCTATAACAAAAAGAGTTGAACAGCCTTCGCAGTCTGGACAAGTAGGGGTCCGGCGCCAACACAGATACTGACCCTTTCAAGAAATACAACAGCTCTAAAATCCCGCTACAAATAGTTTAGCCTAAATTCACTCTACCAGTATCTTTATACACCTTCATGATATAAAGCTACAATCACCTCGTAATAGACTCAGATCCAAATCAAAGAAGGTTTTATTCTTCAGTCATTTCCCTCTTCCAAATTTCATAGCTGATACAGATGAAAACATTCTTATTTTAAAAATAGAGAGAAGACGGTTTGTATTCTTACTATTTTTAGTTACGAAAAATGTAAGTAGAGATAAAAATAAGACAAAATAAAAATCAAAACAAAGCTTTTGAATAATGGGTTCAGTATTTTGAATGTAACTGCACTATTAATTTTGTAATATACTTAAAATAATAAGTAGCCATATACGCAAGTTTAAAATTATCTACACTCTTAAATCATTCTATCTTCCTTATTCCAACTTTTTTTTTTTCTAACAACAACAAAGGATCAAATGCAGCCAAAATTCGACCGGCGAAAACCTCTCGCTGAAATCTCGTAAATTTCGAGATCCCGTCTGTACGTGACACAGTGTAACCTAATCTTCCGAATTTGAGTCGATGCAAAAGTGCAACCTTCGGCACGAAGAGATGGGGCGGAAATAACAAGCGGGTTAAAACAGGGAAAAAAAAAAAGCCACCGGTCTCAAAATTATTGTTTCTGTAGTCGAGCGAACATTTGTTTGTCTTGTCTCGTTTCGGATGAGAACAACTACGAGATTCGCTTTTAAAGCAAATGGAGCCGTTTACTGAGAAATAACAAGAAGGGAGACAGGGGGGAGTCAAGGAGGCTCTTTTTAGACGAACGTATCTTCAAAAAAAATAATGTAAAGAAAATTTATATTCTTTTGAGCTCTGTTCTTAGCAAAAAGTCTTGCTATTAAGAATAAATAATTTCTGAAAACTAATGTCCAAATAATAAATGTTCAAATTCAGATAAAATTTAAAATTTAAAAAGATTTATATATTTATTTATAAGCTTAATCTCATGAGCTTACTGAAGTTCAAAATATCAAGGTAAAAAATCATTCTGGTAGGTAAACAGCAGTTTTTTAATAAGTGTGTTTCGATACAATCATTATAAATCTTGAATTTCACTTAAAAAACATTAAAGAAAGTCTTGTTCACTTAATGTATCAATTCAAATAGCGCCTTCTTGTTCAAGTTATTCAAAATGGGTTTTCATAATTAATATATAAAGTTTTTACAAACATAATAAAATAAACAATTACGATTACTGTAATAATCAACTTTTGCTATAATAATAAATAAATTAATATGAAATGATGACAACAAACTTATAATGAATAGCAATGTAGTTAAGAAAAATATCTGTTTATATAAAAAAGCTTAACAAAAACAGTAGATAACATTAAAATTAGGTTCTTGATGAATCTGAGCTTTGATGACAGCACGCACACAAGCTCTCTTCTTCCTATCACCTCTGTGGAGGCTCTCGCAGACGCCAGAAGTGGAAATCTATTATCCCAAAATTAATAAAGGAAATGGATGTTGGAGACCACTGGGGCCTATTCGTCGATGATGGCAATATGTTGCTGATATAATCAGCGCCAATGAAAACACAGCCACCAAAGCAGCAGGGGTAGAAAGAAGGTGACGGCCGAAAAGCCAACCCGGCAGGAGGCCAAAGGCTCTTAATGGTTATTGGGGCATAGATAGAAGGGCAGATAGGATTTTTGCCACTCATAAACAGAAGAGCATCGTACAACCGCCATTTTAATGCTTCCTGTATTTTTATTCAAATCATTCTAGAATAACTAAACAGAATAAAAATTTCAAATCAGACAAAACAGACGCTTTTTTTTTAACTCCTTATTTTATCTTATTTATTTTATTTATATCCAGATTATTTAATTTCCAATTCTTGTAATTTACTTGAAAGAAATTCGAATATAACTGATTTTTATAATTTTATAGGAGGATAAAGTCGGCTTACAAGCTAAAGTTTCACATAATTAAAAAAAATTGTACTGTTTTGTTAAAGTAAAAGGCTTTCTTAAAATGTCACCTTTGTGGAAGAGCATGGATTTAGTTCAAAATATTTCCGCAGTGAAATCTCTTTGAAATCGGATCCAGGACTTTTTGAGATCAGGTTACCAATGTAGGCAACACAAAAGAGGATGACGATGACACGGAAGCTGAAGGTGTGTATTAATACCGAACTCCGTACGACTGCTACCCAGGGTGCAGCCAAACACAGCACGCGACCCGTCCGCAAGACCCCTATCGCGTCTGGTAGCCGTCAACGGAGCCCTAACGAAACATTGTACGTGACTTGAGATGGATTACAAATAGGGGAGGGTCGAAAATGGAGGGGAAATATGGCGATGGGGCGTCCTACTGCTGTTCTTCTTCTTCTACCACCCACCCACCCCATCCTCTTCGATTCCCCTCTTTTCCCAAGATATTTCACCCTCCCTGTTTCTTAGATCTTCTGAGTATTTTTTTTTCCCTTTTCCTTTTTCGGCCAAAGTAAGTCATTAGAAAAATCATTACGATTTCCTGAATTTTTCTTTGTGAAAAAAAATATTAGTAACGAAAGAAAGCAACAGTTTTTACTAAAGACCTTCCTGGTAATATTTGTCATCTTAAGTTTGTAGATGGAAACTCAAAGAATAATCAATCATTCCTCCTAAAGTTCGGTCTTTGTTTTAGAATTCATACAATTTCCTCTGCTGTATTTCTTAAAATTTCCTTATTTGAGTGAGCAACGATTTCTTAGGAAAACGTAGGGAAGGTTTTAAAATGTTTCAGATAATTCAGCACCTAACAAAAGAGCGAGAAAAGCAAACACAACCAATAATAGTAAACATGTGGGGAAAAAAATTAAGATGTAAGAGAACTGGATTCGAAATATTTCATTACTTTTTGCAAGACATTAAAATTTCTTCTTTCAAAACACTAACATTCACCGTCGTTCCATTGGAATACAAGAATCTATGTTGTCTGGAATAATAAGAAATTACAGAAGTTGTTTGAATAATAAATGTTTTTTGATTGTAATTTCTTTCTCAAGATATTTAATGTTTGTGACCAGTTATCTATATTTTAAATAATCTATGCCTATGATTCACGTGCATTAATTATAAGATTAGAATAATTTTGTTGAGTTTTTAAGAATTGCAAGACATATTTTGTTGAGAATTGTCGGGATAGAAAAAAATGTTAGCAATTTCCTGAACATAGACCTATCTTCTTGGACAGACCTAAGTTCATTCTTAGTATTTTCTTTGGGATGTGCAAACTCTAAACAATATAAAATCTCTGCAAACGAAATGTTGATTATTCAAGGAAACCTCGGCAGACGATAGAATCAGTTTCAGGCCGGTCTTCCTGCAACGAAATGACTTTATCAGAGTGGCCAGCAGTTGGACGGCTTCGGCCAAAAGGATGAAATTGCTGAGAAGGCAAGGTCATCGTTGTACAGCCATGATTGAAGTGAGGCCGGACAACTCATCAAGATTTGGAAAGAGGCAATTTGGCCCACGTACAGACCCATCTGCGATCGAGGAGTTGTCCTTTAATCAGATCGTATTCGGTGGTATTCGCTGGATGTACTTTTCATTGATGGTTTGAAGCAGCAAAGGGGGATAAAACTCGATAAGTGGCCACAAATATAGTCTAAACCATCCATCGATCCTTCACTAATAGTCGGTAATGATATTAGGAGGATTAGATTTTTTTTTCTTCTTCTTTTTAAGGAGAAGGAGAGATAGGGCTGAGGTCTTAGGGCTTGATGCACGTGCAGATTGACCGATTGCATGAAGACCTTTTGGCTACCTCCCATGTGGTCGAAACGAAACAACCATCTTTAGCTGTTAGCAATAATTTTAAAACATTAAAGAAAACAATAAAAACTGCTGTCTTTCATCAAAAAAAAACAAAAAAAACAAAACAATAAAACAAAGGAAAAAAAATAGGAAACGAAAATATCAACCATCAAATAAAAGAATCATTTCTTTGTTACATCATCTATTTACATCTTTCCTCTTTTCTTTTTTTAGATATATTAATTTAAGACAGAGAGAGCACTAACTACTTTTCAAGGTATTTGTTTCCAATATTGTTTTGAAATGCCTTTGTTTCAAAATCTTATTCATATATTAATATTGTACATTATCATTACGTTTATCTTTTAAAGATGAGATTTTTCATACATTTTCTTTTAAAATTTATATAAGAATTAATTTTCAACACATTAAAAGGTTTTAATGTTATAAATACAAATATTATATTTTATTTTTAATGTGTATCCTTTGTTTTTGTTTAAATCTTGGAGGTCCCACAAAAAAAACCAACAATTAATTTTCCAATAATTTTAAAACAATAAAAATTATATCCGTTCGTTTTTAAACTAATAAAATATATCTTCATAAATCTCTTAAAAAAACAAAAACAAAAACAAATCTTCCTTAAAGAAATACTTGAAATGTACTTTTATGAGATCCATCACACATATCAATGTCTCCGATTCTTTCATGAAATTCTGTAAATTTGGCTTTGCATCTAACAAATTCCTTCTCGTTATTTCCACTAATGCTGGCCTTAATTCCCTTATGCAAGATATTTCTGGTCCTTGAGGTTATCCGTAACTCGCCTGTTGAAGAACCCACAGCAATGAAATCACTCAAGGAAGCGACCATTGGTTGCAAATTATTCAACACTGAGAAGTTGCAGCAGAAACAAACAGAATTGTTCGCCGATAAGAATAAAACAATTCTTATCCCAAATTAAAGCCGTTACAAGGTAGACTCTTAATTACATAATAACGTAGATTTCAATTGAATATTCCCTTTTTTCTTTTTGTTAGAAGTATTAATTTCCTTAGATAATACAGAGACGTACTCTCACATCTTCGAAATAGTTTAGTTCTAATCATTTATGAAGTAATATACTTATAATCAATATTTATTGTATAAATACATGAAATTTTAATGACTTTAATATTAAAGTAAAGCATAATTTTAATTACAATAACTTTTTTAACTGTTTAACTTTTTAAATCTATTTGAATTCTATCTAAATCTATTAATTAAATTAAGTTAAACAGTTTCTATTGTATAATAGTTATCGTATTTATTATATAAATTAGCAAGTTAAGAAAAACAAAAAGCTTTCAATATAAATTTTAATGTCAATGTTAAAATAAATATTAAATAAAATTATATTAGTTTTAAGCACATTATTATGTAAACAATTTGAAAATTTAAGTAGATTAATTTTTCGTTGTAAACTATTTTGTGTTAACATTTTAGTGAATTAAAGCCATTCGAGAAATTTCGGTTGATAGCATTTTGGCATTTTTAATACTTTTTTTGAAATATTTTAGAAATATGGTAAGAAGATATGTAAGATATGTAAATGTTATTCTAATTATTCTCAATCTAATTTTACATTAAAACACTATATAATTAAAAATGAATAATGAATACAAAACTTGTTCTTTAATTTAAAAGCATATTACATGATTCGTCTACTTCAAAGTTTATTTTATATCGAAAGGAGACAAGCATTTGAAAATTTAATGTTGTGTAGAATTCTTCTTGTTTTCAATTGTGAAGAAGTGAAGTAATTGTTTAATTGCTAAGCGTGAAATTTAAATGAAATGTTTTAAAGCTGAAGAATGCACAGAACAGGCTAATGCCTGGAAAGTGCTTGGATTGGAAGAAAGCACGGCTGTACTGGAGGCATCACTGCCGCTCTTGGCGCAACCCGATACGGCGGAACGGAGCGCAGCCATGCGGTGAAGTACGAGCGAGGGTTCGTAGACAGATCACGGCAACTGGGCCAAGTCCAAGCGGCAGATATAGATTCCCTCTTCCGTTGATATTACATGGATGAAGAAGCTCACAATTTTTGAATGAATTGCCCTCCTCTAAAAGCACTTTAACATTACAAAACGAACTCAATGATTAAACTTCAACAAAGGACGATTCATAGAAACATTATCCGAAATATAGCTTAAGCAACTTAATCAAAATTATTTTCTATCAAGAATAAATGCCTAAATAGGCTGCCTTTTCGAAAACTAATGAAAGACAACAAATCAATTTTAAAGAAAACAAAAAATACTGAAATTTTATTTAGTAAATATATAATGATGGGGACGGTGCAATATTTTTTAATCATTATCTACTTAGACGTCTGCGTTATGTAAGCTATACAATATATTAATTCCAAACACATTAACTTATATGACTGTAATAAGACTGCATGTATTACGAATTATTATAGAACGATGGCAACAAAAGTTGACTCTCCAACGATTTGTTAAAGCATGAATTTATTTATTCAATTAATTTATTTTTAATACTATATTAGAGCGAATAGACATAATGTTAAATTTAATTGTAAATTGCGAAATTTGTTAATAAATATACAATAAATTAATTAAATAGATTAAAATGGAAGTAGATGAAATATGTTATCACTATAATTAGAATATTTCTAATTGGATTCAATGCTGCGAAACGTTTAATAATCTTTGTTTAAAAGCAAAGTTAATGTTTTTGGTAACTGAGAAATAAATAAATAAACATTATAAGAAAACTAATTTGTCTACAATGGACGACATCTTATTAGATGAATCTACTGAAAACATGCATTAGATTATCCTTATTACTATTCTTATTATGTTTTATTACAAACATTCATGGGTTGAATTAGTCTATAATGTAGGCTAAGCTGGATAATTTTAGACAGTACAATTTACATTTAGTTTAGATCTCTTGGGCCGTGAAAGATTCTTGTTCGTCCGTCTTGTTAACAGATGTGGAATATTCTAAAATACCTGAATCCCCGTAGCACAGGAAATGCCGGCGGCGAGGGCGGCAATGAATCGACGGCCCATCACCCAATTTAATCGAATCAAAACTTTACTGATATGAGTTGGAACGAAGGTTGAGGGACCATTTGCAACCCAAAAGAGGAGGCTTCGTTCAATGATGATTACACTCCAAAGTATCAGAAAAATGCAGGAGGGCAAACACAAATCACTCTTGTTTACAGTGCAAGCACAATTTTTTGCTTCTTTTTTCTCAGAAGATAATTTTTCAAAAATGGTTTGAAGGTAAATAGCCCCTCTGACATTTGGCTACAGATCTTCCTTTTTTTTTCAACTTCAGTTACTTAAGTTATTTCTTTGTAATGTTCTACAGAAAAACACTAAAACAAGGCTTTTCTTAAACTGTTTTATGTTGCTTGAACTCTTCAATTTCAAGACGAATTTCTTCATAGAAATTAAATATAGGATTTCAGTAAATAGAGACGCTTGTATCAAATGAATCTTAGATATCACCTTTAATTTACTTCAATAAAAATACTTATAATTGTAATTTTACTTCTTAGCCTAAAACGAAACTTTAAAAAATCCTAAATTTACAGTACAATTCTAATTGAATCTTTCAGAAAACAATTTAATTAATTACTTTTAAATAAGATTTACTAAGCTTGATTAATATATAACATGAATTTCGGGTAGTTATATTAATTACATAATTAATACATTAATAAATTCATGAGATTTAGATAAATTAAAACAGCTTTTAAAAACAGTCACTTTTGCTTTATAAAGTTTGGTAATTTTAATATCTAACTCACTAAACTCAAAATAAATAAACTCAATAAACTGAAAAATTGCGCATTGATGACCAATAGTAGGTCAGTGTAGGAAATTAATTTCATCAAGGAGATATAATATATAGATTCATTTATGGGAAATTACAAGAATAAAAAAATACAATCTAAATATTATATGTATTTCCTAGCAATTTTCAAACTTATTATTCTTGGTGGGTCTCTCTTTATTCTTTTATTTTTCCTCCTCGTGGATCCAATAAGTTCATTCCTTTTCCGCGAGACTTGTCTACAATTTGGTGCCGTCGGAAGCCTCGCCGAGTAAGCCTCCTATACGTCGGCGGTGTATGCCTCGATGGAGGCAGTGCTCCTTGGCCGCAGATTGACACTCGGGTCTGCACCACAACCTCTGGAGTCAAAGAGACGAAGAAAAGCAAAAAGACCATTCAGGCGGCAAACGGAAACCGACGTCTTCATAAAATGGGCTTCACGTTATTGGCTTTTATGAATATCAGTGCATAGAAAGGCACGAAGAGTGAACTCTTCGAATCAGTTAAGTAAAGGGAAATCAAAAAGAGTTCATCGCGAATATGGGAACAAGCGCTGATTTTTAACAAATTTTGCTTAATGGACTTATTTGCGAAATATATTGATTTTCTATTAATATTAAACATGATATTAAGAGTTTTTTTTCTTGATACTCTATTGCAATTAATATAAAGTATTTTAAAAACAAAACAAAAAAAAAACCTAAATAAAAAATATATAACTCTGAATTATCAGCGTTAAGAAAATATAAATTAAATTTGCCTCAGCGTCATCTTTACAAATTAATTCAATTTGGTAATTATACAATTGGCAGCAATTGAAAAATATACACCCAATTTTAACTTCAAAATAAACAACAAGCAGAAGTTATATTTAAAATAAAATATCAATGATCTTTCTGGTCTCTACAATCACTGACCTTTTGAAAATGGATCTGATCTGAATTCACATCACGTACCTACATACTACATCACGTAATTTAAAAAGTTAGTTTTCTTTACGTATGAGCGATAATTTTGAGACTCCCTTTTAAACTATTTCGACATTTAATTGAATGTTAATCAGAAAGATGCTAATACATTCCATTTCATTTGTTTGAGTTGACCTGTGTTTATTTAGCTTTTTCAGCTATTTGGACATAGAAACAATCTGTCATGAAGTAAATCAACTGAATGCTTAGACAATTGGTAGCAAGTGATTATAAAATTAAACAACAAAAAGTCCAACATAAAACACACGAGGCAAAGGAAAAGAAATTGGAGAGGGAAAATCCGTCCACCTATCAAAAGAGCAGCACTTAAAAGTGCAAATCACCGGAGACTGTAATTAGCTCTCCTAATTAACCTAGACTCCACATGATTATTCCACACAGCTAAACTTATTCAGTTGCACTCAAGCGAAAATATGATTTTGGGAAATTTTAAGAGTGCTAATTTAAAATCAATAAAACGAGTGTTTGCAGTAGATTGCGTTGCATTGGTGATAGATTGCCTTGTATACAAATAAAATATTGTCAACAACTAGTTAGTTAAAGAAGAATTACTCAAATTGATAAACAGACAAAACTGATATCAAGAAAAAAATCAAAAACCGCTTTGTTTTGAAGAACCTAATTCAATGATATTGAATTCATACAAAATGTGGTGAATATCATTTTCAAAATTAACTTCAAAATTACAAATTCAAAATAAAGTAAATTCAATTTCAATATTAAAGAAAGAAATTACTTTTTCAAGCAAATGCTGAAGAACTATTAGTTTACTAAATTTAAAGGTTGAAGTTTAATCGCGTTGTAACGTTTAGGCCTTTTGCTTAATTTGAAGATTAACTGAACTTGACGCTCCCAAGTTCCATTCCAATCTTACTTTAAACCAAATAGTTAATCTGTTTTTTTTTTTCTTTAATAAAAGCGTTTGTTTTTGTTTTTTCGTTCTGAAAATTATTATAAACTTCTAAATAAATAAATATATTTCAACCAAACAGTTTCTTTCCTTCCATCCAAATAATAAAGTTAAGCGTTCAACAAATCAAAATACAGAAGAGTAAAGAGGAAAGACTAAATGCTAACTAACTTTAATAAAATAAGATAATTAACTTCTGATTACAAATTGTTTTTAAACATTTCTTTTTTAAAAATAAATGTTTTGAAATTAGAACTATTCTGTTAATTTTATTTAAAATAATTAAAACAAATATTAAAATTACAATTATAGAAATGATTACTGCTGCAATGGACGGAATTAAGTAGTTTCTAACTAATAAAACTGACTGTACCTTACTTCAACAGCTAAAATGTTTGACTATCAACAATGAAAAGCCTGTTAATATCACAGTTTTTTGGTTGAGTGGCCAGTGAGCAGAACAGAGCTAACAGCACGTGACACGGAATTCATGTATAAACACACCTGCACAGGTAATAACAGTTTTTCTGGTTCACAAAGTGCAATACGGAACTATCAATTTTGAACTTCACTAAGCACAACTTAATTTGTTTACCCATATTAGGAGTCATTTAACGGTAAAAATAAATCCAAAACCCATTTCAAGGATAAAATGATACTATTTAATTCAATAGAGATTATGAACTATTATTTTTCTAGAATTAACAAAAAAAAAAAAATAAAAAAAAATAAGACAAAAATTAACAGCAGAATCTGAATAAATAAATAACTAAAAGAAAAAAATTGAATGCAACGAATATTTTGTAGTTACTCGGAATAATTAAAACGTTATATAAAACAACGTTGTAACTGCTAGACTATTTTTTTCATTGGATTTCCTTACTAACTCTACAGTAAAGAGTCAAGTCAAGCAAATTATGTCCATATGAGTAATAAGAATTGTTAATTTTATAAATACTTATGAACTTATTATATAATACATTTTTCTTTTAATTATCAAAATAAATTAACATTTTTCTATTTTAATTTTTAACTGAGGTAAAAGGAACAAGAGAATCCCTCCATAGAATAAAGGAAAAAAAGAAAGAGGACGAAATTTACATCGGAAGAGAAAAACAAAAAAATAATAATATTGAAGAAATAAGGAAGCGACTTTGGTTGTAAAAAAAAAACAAAAAAACTACAGCGACTTTATTCTTGAGATCTTTTCATCTGCGTTTATTAGGCATCAGAGACCCAACGGTTTGAAATATGACCGCGATGAATTCGTTGGCGTCAGTGAATTTATTGTGAAGGTGATCGGCTGCCAAACGTGAAGAGAATATTTAAGAATTGAAATTCACCCAAAGACCAAAGAATCTGTTGGCAAAAAAAAAAGTGAATACAACTTCTAAGATTTACCACAGAAGAAGCACGTATATCTGAAATGGATATGAAGCGTACTGGCTTTTTTAGTTTAGTTTTTTTTTTTTTCTTTTTTAAACCTTTATAAAAAAAAATTGAGATATATAACGGTTGGACAGTAATCTTTCTTTTTTTTTTATTTCAAGAGTTTCAGTTAAAAGTGATAAAAATATAGGAAAAGGTTTATTTCGAAAATGGGAATGACTTAATTTATGTAGTTCTATCTCATAACTACTATAAAAAATAAAATTAAAAAATAATCTTTTACAAACTGCAATTCTTTTATATATAAAGTTTTAAAGCCTTATTGTTTTTCTTTATATTTGTTAATCTAATCGGATAATTATAATCTATTCAAGAAAAAGTACTTATTATTCATTAAAATAATAGGTCTAAATTCACCGTAGTTACTTCAGTCTCTTGTTATATTTACTAAAATTAGTCTTAAGGCTTTGAGTTGATAAAAAACTCTGATGGCCAAAGTAAACAATCTACAAAAACAAAGATGAGAAATTGATGAAAGTCCGTGGTTGAGATTCGAGTGTTAAATTTTAAAGGGGTGATGGTTAAACTTGAGATCGCGAGGTGTGTGGCTTTGTCTTGTCTCCAGGCTCTGTCAACAACACCGATGTTTTCAAGGTAAATAGAAACAAAAACTCCGGCGGTCTGAGGCTTCTGCTGGCGGCCAGGAAGAGAGGGCAAGGCCGGCGGAAGGGTTCGGTGCCCCGAGGCCAAATTATCATGCCGCACTCGAAAACTCACCGGAACGGAACGGGTTTGCCTCCCGGGCGAACGATGCCCTCCACGTGAAGACGGCAATAGAGAAGAAAGATGATGATGAGAACGATAGACAGCTAACCGAAATATAGAATAATATGCCAGACATGTATGTGTACTTAACAAAAGTAAACATCGTGCTTTTCGTAATAAATAAGCGTGATTTGATGTAGTGATTTAGTTTTAATTAATTACCCAGATTCACACAGTTAATTGCTTCGTTCATGTTCTAGTTACAGACTGATATTTACAAGTAATGACCAAAATAACCAAGGTTAATTATTATTACTATTTGTTTTTCTTTTTGGGAAAAAGACTAGCAAAATTTTTGATTTAGAGAAAAAAAAAAGACCAAATATTTTAACGAATTATTTATCATCTACTCTAATATTAGCCTACAGAAGAGTTTTACCTTTGGCTTAACATTCAAGAAAACCAGTATGAAGAATTCTTATGTCTACAGTACATCAAAATAACATACGTAAACATAAGCAAAGCAGAAATGATAAGTTAATAAAACACAGTAAGAAAAAGAACTGCAAATATTTTGGAGGAAGCTTTGGATTGAAATTTCTCAAAAAGAAGAGCGAGTAAAAAAAATACGATGGAATTGGATTGATTGGAAATCACTAAATTTAAGGATTAGTAAAATGAAATCCGAAATATTCTAAATTTATTGGTTTTGGGCCTTTCTTTTTTTTTTTTTTTTTTTTAGAAAGAAAGAAATATTAAGCCATGCAGCTGCAAGAGAGAGAGAACCGTACCTAACTTGAGCATCCGATACCTGACATCAAGGAGATAGTTGTAATAGTTGAGCGGATACAGATCCATCCGGAAGGATCCTTTGAAGACGGGAATGTTACTTTTGCCGCCAGGGAGAATCGGTGATGCACACCACCGCGTCTGACTGCTCGTGCGATACGTTTGGTCTGTAGGCGGTCACGGGAACCCGACGTCAAACAGAGACAAACAAACTCAGAGGAAAAAGAAGAAGAAGCTTCTCTTGTACTGTTCGATGTGACAGGTTCTCGTCGATCTGATTGAATTGTTACTTCGGCTCCCGGAGGCTAATGCGTTGAGCGGGGGCAGCAGTGCTGTGTTGGGGGTGGAACAGCGTAGAGGCGACTAACGATGTTAAGGGGTCGGCGGCAGCACAGCAGCGATCGGGACGGTGCCACCCACCACCCCGGTACGCGGGACCTTCCCCCGTCAGCAAGAAACAGCAGACCGGCTACGTTCGCAGGCGCACCCTGCGACTGAAGCGTGTTGTCTGCGCGATTACGTGCGAACGGGCTCCGGCCCCGCACTCGTAATCTTGTTAGTCATTGGGAAGTGCAGTCTTAACAACCCAGAACGGCGGCCAACATTAGATTTGCAAGCGGTGGAAAAAGCTGCTCCCCGACAGAGTGGAGAAGGCCCCGGAGTGGAGAACCACTTCACCACTGTCGGCATCACCCGAGCAAACACAATTTGGCGTAGCGAAGTCAAAAGAATGAAAGAAAGTAGAAGAGGCAAGTGAAAGAGAACGACGAGAAGGGAGGGAAAAAAAAAAGAGCTTACGAAGATAGAGAGAGAGAAGAGAACGATAGAGGAAGTGAGTTTGAATGAAAGAAAAAGATGGAGGAGGAGATGTTGTGGGGGCGTTAGCGATAGATGATAATGACGACGGAATGGTCAGAATAGAAAATGGAAAGGTGACACCTCATATAAGAAGTTCTGCATGAATAAACACATAATCAATTTATGGATGGGAAATTAAAAGGGACTGAACTTGGTGGGATTTTTTTTATACAATTTACTTACTCTTGCACGAATAATACTCCATCATACTCTGATTGTACCGGTACGCCGTGGTAAGGTCCATTGTACCACTCGCTCGGTATGTAGCGTCGACGTCTTGCCTTTATACGGTCTTCCTTCTCAAAAGTAACGTAAAAAACAACACACACAAAACACAAGCACACTTTGTCCTTAAAGTTTCTCTCTCTCTATCTATCTTTTTTTGTTTTTTTTTTTTTTTCTTTTTGTTTTGGTGTCACAGTTCGATATCTAAGGAGATAGATTTTTGGAATGTCGACAACAACCAACTCCAGACATTGGGACTTGGCTGTAGGGACCCCGAGATGAATGCAGACGGAGAGAGATGAACACACCAACCACAAACCGAGTCCGTCGCGACAACTATTGCCAATATAGAGTCAAGTCTCTTGCACCAAGCAAAGCTCGTTCGCGGGTCTATTCGGGGGTCCCCCTTCGTTCACGGATACTCGGCTCGGGGTTATTTAGCCACTGACACTTTGTTATATGTAGTTAGCAAATCAAAGTAGGCCCCCAGTTTCCTTTTCTCCGCTTTGGCGCTCCCCCCACACCCCTCTTCTACCCCCAGAGTTCGATCATAATTGAGCTGCGTTAATCCGATTGGACCAATCGGGGCCGGGGGCGACTGACGCTTGCCGCCAAGTCAATCACGGCGGCGGACGGGGCTCCTTACACTTCGCGGCTCAGCTATTGGCTGCATGGCGATCACGTGCCCGAGCGAGCGACACGCCTCCTCTCCCGCAGACAGCGTGATTTGGAGCGAGACTAAGGAGACACGAGTTCGTTTCCCTCTCGGCATCACCATCATCTTCCTCTTCCCTCTGATTTACCCACTCTCCTCCTTACATCATCATCATCATCATCATTAACGTATTCTTACGTACTTCTATCGGCAGCATCCCATCCATCTTCTATCAAGCTACATCCCGAGGTATCCAAACTCTTTAATCTAAAGATACGACTAATCTCAACAGCTTACTACATTAGCTTAATTAAGCTATAATATTTTTAGATTAAGAAATATCAACCCAATAGTAGTTTTTTGTATTTTTTTTTTTTCTTTTTTTAAAATTCCTTTAAAACGAATTATTAAATAATTTTTGCTAAAATTATCGAAACAATATTTCAAATTAAGATTAAGCTAAATCCATCTCTAAATCTAAAGAAAATCAACATAAATCTAAATTCCAATTAAGCATTTTAAACTAATCAAATATTTTTTATCGTAAATGATTTTTTTTTTTTTTTTAAACTCTAAGCTCATCTGTGTTTCATTTATATTGTAAACAATTATTATAATAATTTATCAAATGAAACAAATACAAGACTATTTTCTCTGAAACATTCTGTACAATGAATGTTATTTAATATTTTTCTTTTATAATTATCAAACAATTCATTTAATCATTACCAGAACAGGTTTTAGCAAAAGACATAACAGCATTTTATTGACAGCCCTTGAGTGAATGAAAATACAAACAGGGAGAGGAAATGAAAATGGAAATAAAAATAAGGACCCTGATTTTTTTTAACGAAATCCGCGGGGTTTGTGAAGTGTGATGTGCAATCGCAGCTCCCTCTAACACCGTCACTGCAATATTCATCAACTTTAATTAAGTGCGAGGGTTCGGACGGCGCCAGCGTCTTCAATTATTCAGTGTGCGATCCGCCATTGTTTTCCCCATAACCCCGAATTAGAGAAGGCACCGCACCCTTTCCTAGGCAACCCATCTCCACCTCCCCATCGATGCAAATGGAGAGATTGATAGTGTCTTAAGTTAAAGTAGAGAATTCAATACTTAGAACTAAAGTAAAAATCCAACCAAATACTTCACCAGAGTAACAATTAACTAATTACACCCACATTAAGGTTTTTTTTATAAACTAATAAAAGAGAAACAAAGTTAAGAAGAGTTCGTTCTTCTTCTCTGGAAGTATCTATGTAAAGATCAATGTTTTTTTCATTTTAAATGTTATCTTTTGTATTTTAAACAAATAAATCCATCGAAATTTGAGAAACTTATATTTTTATGAATTACTAATGGATTTTTTTAATATTTTTTTTTTATATTTATTAATGTCAATCAAAACCTTAAATAAATGTAAATAAAAAAAATTCAACTTTCCATCAAATTTAAGTAACAAGAAGTTTCAAATCCTTAGGTGGGGGGGGGGGGGAATCCTAGGATATTAAAGTTATAAAAAAAATGAATAAATATATAATTAAAGAGAATTATTGTCGATCAATTGTTTCTAATGTATTTCGTTAGATAAAATTAAAGCCTAAATTATTAATAATAAAAATTATCATTTATTCTCTTTATATTGCTTATATTATTTAATTAAATGCCTTTATACATTTATTATTCTATTAGTTTAGTTGCTTTCTCATATTATTTACTTTGTAAATATCATTAGCAGTACTAAATTCTTAAAATGTGGCAGATATTTATGGGAAGTCTCCATTCAAGACGAAATTTGTCTTTCAGATAAATTCCAGATTGTGCCGCCAGGTTCGCTATTCAAATAGCATCATATTTAAACAAAATATTTAAACAAAAGCTTCTTATTAGAGTGTAATTTTCATTTGTTTTCTAATTTGGGTGCTAATTCTAAGCTTCGAGTTTTAAATCTTTTACACTTAGGCGTTAGAGTGTAAATATTATCGTAAAATGAAATTTAATATAATGATTTTAAAAAAAAAGGTTGCAATAAAATGTTATTTTTCTGTGAATCGCAATTTAAGTAGAAATTGATTTTAATTTTAATTTCAATTCCTGGGTTGTAACTAAGAATTTGAAAAAAAGGCCTCATATATTGAAATCTCTGAATAAAACCAATGCTCACTTACCAAATTGATTTTATTTTTATTTTTCCATTTTTGTATTTCAGGATCGCCACCCCAGGATACTTGTAATTACTTTTAAAGTTTGTGGGTTTATCATTTATGAAGTCGTAAACGAACGAATCACCAATAATTCGGACAATTACGATGCCAAAGTTAAATGACCGCATTTAGAAAGGGACTATGATTGAAGTGTCTAAGAATGTGAACAATATCGTCAATTCCAGGGGATTTAGGAGATTTTAGAGGAGGGGAAAACAATAGTGACCACTCGTGGAGTAAACGACTCGTGTTGATGGTGGGGGTCGACAAGATGAGGGTTTGGGGTCACTACTACAAAGATGGACTTTTTTTTTTTTTTTTCCGTGAGAAATCAAAGAGAGCATGGATCAGTGAATTACATTTCTCTCTTCACCCTACACTTTTTTTTTTTTTTTT